>PVKP010009706.1:25477-50767 GCA_004027715.1 Plecturocebus donacophilus
TTTTTTTTTTTTTTTTTTTTTCCCCGAGACAGAGTCTCACTCTGTTGCCCAGGCTGGAGTGCAGTGGTGCTGTGTGATCTGGGCTCACTGCAACCTCCGCCTCCCAGGTTCAAGTGATTCTCCTGCCTCAACCTCCCTAGTATCTGGGATTACAGTCACACGCCACCACGCCTGGCTAATTTTTTCAGTTTTAGTAGAGACAGGGTTTTGCCCTGTTGGCCAAGCTGCCACCGCGCCCAGCCAGCTCCTCTCTTATGTTATGTCAGCAGGCTTGCATGGCAATCATGGGAGACAGCAAAGGTATATACTGTAAACTCTGAAGAAGTGTATGATTACAACTACTGTCAGAACTCTGAAGCTCTAAGTGGTTTGATAAAAAGGCTAGAAAGCCAGGCATGGTGGCTCATGCCTGTAATCCTAGCACTTCGGAAGGCTGAGGTGGGCAGATCATTTGAGGTCAGAAGTTCGAGACCAGCCCAGCCAAGATGGCAAAACCCTGAATCTACTAAAAATACAAAAATCAGTTGGGCGTAGTGGCACGCACCTATAATCCTAGCTACTCAGGAGGCTGAGGTGAAGGTTCCAGTAAGCCAAGATCACCTCACTGCAAACCAGCCTGGGGGACAGAATGAGACTCTGGAAAAAAAAAAAAAAAGCTAGAGTAGATCCATTGCCAAAAGCCACTAGCTCCAGGGATCTTGTGTGTGTTGTACTAGACTTCCGGGACCCACCCCTTCCTTTCACCTCTCTCCCAGGTAAAACATGGGGTTAAAAATCTTTCAATGGGCCAGGCACGGTGGCTCATACCTGTAATCCCAGCACTTTGGGAGGCCAAAATGGGTGGATCACCTGAGGTCAGAAATTCGAGACCAGCCTGGACAACATGGTGAAACGCCATCTCTGTTAAAAATACAAAACATTAGCTGGATGTGGTGGCAGGTGCCTGTAATCCCAGCTACTCAGGAAGCTGAGGCAGGAGAATCGCTTTAACCTGGGAGGCAGAGGTTGCAGTGAGCCAAGATGGCGCCACTGCACTCCAGCCCAAGTGACAGAGCCAGACTGTCTCAAAAAAAATAATCTTTCAGTGGGGCCAGGCGCAGTGTCTCACGCCTGTAATCCCAGAATTTGGGAGGCCGAGGTGGGCAGATCACAAGGTCAGGAGTTCAAGACCAGCCTGGCCAACATGGTGAAACCCCATATCTACTAAAAATACAAAAATTAGCTGGGAGTGGTGGCATGCACCTGTAGTCCCAGCTACTCAGGAGGCTGAGGCAGGAGAATCGCTTGAACTCGGGAAGCAGAGGTTGCAGTGAGCCAAGATTGCGCCACTGCACTCCAGCCTGGGCGACAGAGTGAAACTCTGACTCAAAAAAAAAATTTTCAATGACTATTAATCCAATGAACAACCAGTCAAGGAGTGCATCAATTGGAATCAACTCAATTTCACTGCTTGTTAAGAATGAGTGAAATATTATCTTTTTAACATAACCACTGGCCAGGTATGGTGGCTCATGCCTATAATCCCAGCACTTTAGGAAGCTGAGGCGAGGGGATCACTTGAGTCCAGGGTTCAAGACCAACCCTAATCACTGGGTTAAAGGCCACATGGAGAAATCTCGTGTTCACTAAAAATACAAAAATTAGCCGGGCGTGGTGATCGGTGCCTATAATTCCAGCCACTTGGGACGCTGAGGCAGGGAGAATTGCTTGAACCTGGGAGGTGGAGGTTGCAGTGAGCTAAGATTGCACCACTGCACTCCAGCCTGGGCAGCAAAGTGAGACTCTGTCTCAAAAATAAATAAATAAAAATAACCATAGAATACATTTAGGGAGTACCTACTATGTGTTAAGCACGTTGTTGTATCATAACACAACCAATGTTATTGTGTCATCATTAAAACTCGTAACCTGGTGAGGGAAGAAACACAGTCATAAAGAAACACACACTCCTTGGAAAGGCCTGGGCTTTTCTGGGATGAGACAGCCATTCCTCTCTCTTAGGCTCCTCCTATCAATGGCTGCATTTTCTCTACTACAGACAGAAATGCAGATCCACTGTCTTGATTCTTGCATAAGCTGAGAGCCAGATGGGTCCTGCAAGTCCAACAACCCTGATCACTGGGTTGAAGACTAGACTACACAAGGCTAAGCTGAAGCTAGATGGGTCACTAAGGGCTTCTCTTTGTCCCTTAACCAGGGAGTAAGACCCAGTGTCCCAGAGAAGATCGGGTTATATTTAGACCAAGACAGAAGACGAGAGTATGTACGGCATGCCAAGAAGTGGTGTGCAGCCAGCAGCCCTGAGCCATAACCACGGCTCCAGCACTGCAGGGAGAGGCTTCGAAGCCTGTAGGGTGAGGCGTCTGCTGCCTGCCTACCCTGTGCAATGCTGGATTGACTGGAAGGCAGGAGACACCAGTGGGGCATGCATTGGCCACTGTCTCCAAAACAACAAAGGGCTGGCTTTAGGGCAAACCACTCACCTCTGCGCTTCACCGTCTCCATCTGTGAATGGGAGAGCTGGGTGGACTCAATGCCAACATCCGATCCTGGTCTCCTGGGGTCATCTGAAGGGCCCCTCAGAACAGATTTAAGGAGGTGGTTGGAAGGTCATGAAGACAATGGCCAAGGGCACCTGACCTCCCTCCAGAGCCCTGCAGAGGTTCCTATTCCCTCATCCCAACCAGAGATCAGGGAGCTGGGGGAAGACAGTCAAGGGGGTGGGGGAAGGGGGATGGAATGGACCTGGACCACATGCCTCTTTCCAGGCCGCCCTGGAAAGTTGCCAAGACAGTGATCCTGTCCAGCCTTGCTCCTGGAGCCCCTCCTCTGCCTGAGAGCAGGCACTGGGGCAGGGCCTGCCCTCCTACAGGGCCACCTGGGTGGAGGCTGGCGCAGAGGATGTGAGGTAGCTGACTGGGGTGACTCTGCTTCCTCCTCCTCATACCTTTGCAGGAGTCTTTATCCTCCCACTTTCCACCTTTCCCTTCCGGGGTCCCCTTCTGGCACTTTCCCTACTTCACAAGAGGGACTTAGCCTAGTTTTTCAGGGATATTTGCCTTCTGACAAAAAACTCAAGATCCAAAGGGTTTATTCCAGATCTCAGGAAATGGAGCTCTGCAGGGCACGTGCGGGCAGGACAGGGTGGGGTAGAACAGTGGACACGAGGGAGGCCTGGATCCCTCCCGCCCCTGCCCCGGACCTCTGGACCCCATGTGGCATGGACTTACCTTGCATTGATCCCCAAGGATGCATCACCGTGTCAGGCCACTCAGCCTGGAACCTGGGAACCTCCCTGGGAAAGCTCCAAAATAAGTCACATCCATCCCTTAAAATTGCTGGCCAAGGCTGGGCATCGTGGCTCATGCCTGTAATACCAGCACTTTGGGAGGCTGTGGCAGATGGATCACTTGAGCCCAAAAGTTTGAGACCAGTCTGGCCAACATGGTGAAACCCCTAGGTCTCTACAAAAAAATACATAAATTAGCCAGGCATGGTGGTGTGTGCCTGTGGTCCCAGCTACTACTCTGGAGGCTGATGTGGGAGGATTAATTGAGCCCAGGAGGCAGAGGTTGCAGTGAACCATGATCACACCATTGCACTCCAGTGTAGCAGAGACTGTCTCCAAAAAAATTAAAAAGAAAAGAAAAAATGGTGGCTAGGCAGTAGCACCCAAGGATGGTCCAGCCAGGGTGACAAGCACAATCTCTTTTGCTCTGGCCAGGGTGTGGTGGGAGCAGGGGCTTCCCAGTGGCTCATGAGCATGTTTAGTACTAGCCTCACTAGCGTGCTTGCGGGCAGGGGGTTACATGGAAAGACAGCCTCTTCTGCCAACAGGGAGATTTCATGATTGCTGGGAAGGGACCCCAAACCAAAAAGAACCCTGGTGGGGGCCAGGCACCATGGCTTATGCCTGTAATCCCAGCACTTTGGGAGGCCAAGACAGATGAATCACAATGTCAGGAGTTCAAGACCAGCCTAGGCCAACATGGTGAAACCCTGTCTCTACTAAAATTACAAAAATTAGCCAGGTGTGGTGGCTCACGCCTGTAATCCCAGCACTTTGGGAGGCCAAGGCAGGCAAATCACCTGAGGACAGGAGTTCGAGACCAACCTGACCGACATGGAGAAACCCCATCTCTATTAAAAATACAAAATTAGCCAGGTGTGGTGGCACAACCTGTAATCCCAGCTACCTGGGAGGCTGAGGCAGGAGAATCGCTTGAACCTGGGAGGCGGAGTTGACGGTGAGCCGAGATCCTGACGTTGCACTCCAGCCTGGGCAACAAGAGCAAGATGCTGTCTCAAAAAAAAAAATTTAGCTGGGTGTGGTGGCACATGCCTGTAGTCCCAGCTACTTGAGAGGCTGAGGCAGCAGAATGGCTTGAACCAGGGAGGCAGAGGTTGCAGTGAGCCGAGATCATGTCACTGCACTCCAGCCTGGGTGACAGAGAGAGACTCCAGAGAGGGGCTGGGGAAAGAACTCTGGTGGTTCCAGATGCCTAACTCCCTTTTAGAAGGGAAAGAACACTTTGATCTGCAATCATCGATCAGGACTCAACACCTCTGGGGAGAACGATCTGCTTTCTGGAAAGAGCGCAGGACAGGGAATCAAGAAACAGCTGCTTCTGACCCCAGCCAGGAAGCCCTGAACTACTGGAGGCTCCTCAACCCAAGTTCAGTCCAAACGTGACTGTCCACTAAGGCCTTTCTGCAGAGGCTGCAGCCTGAGAAATGCCCCTAGTCCCGCTGGGAGCACCCTGTAGAATGGCTGCGGGCTTCCCCTTCCCAAGCTCCTCCTCTCAGAACCAGGCCTGGGTCCTGCTTGCTAAAGCGTGAAGGAGGCCCCCCAGGGAAGCCACAGGCGCAGGGGCCTTTAAATTATGGAGCAGTTTTCTTAGCCCCTCTCAGAAAGGCCCAGGCGCCCTCGCTAAATAATTCACCACCTCAGGAAGACCCAGAGGTTCCTGACACAGATGAAGTAGGTCAGACCTCAGCTTGGCCCTGGGTGGGGGCCACATGGCTCAGAGCAGCTTCCCCAGTGGCACAGGCAAGGGCTGAAGGCTGGGCAGCCTTGCCAGCTGGTCCAATACTGTATCGAAGCAAAGAGCACAGCTCGGGAGATGAATAACCCCCGACTCTTCCAGGCAGGAACACAGCCACCCTCTGAGGTCCAGGTAACTTACCCACAGTTACTTGCAGGGCCTGCTCCAGGCCAGGCTCCTCCTCCTCCTCCCTCACAGAACCTCAGTCACATCGCCACCTGACACATTCACTAGCAGTGCCATCTTAGACCCAAGCTGACCAGTGCAGGACTGGGATTCGGGAGAGGGGTTAAGGTGGGGAGTGGTCACCCGAGGGGCAAGTGAGGAACTGACCAGAACCAGCCACAGCCACTTTGGTTTGACTCAGAGCAAGGCTGGAGCAATATCTACTGGGAGGGGGCTTATGGGGACCCTGCTGCCCCCCTTTTCCAGTCACAACTTTGGGTCTCAGATGGGGTGGGGTACAGGTAGCTCTCCTAGGAGTGGATTAAAAAAAACAAACCGTTAAACCCTGAGTTCAGTGTACCAGCCCTCCAGTAAGAGCCGGAAAGGATTTCAAGCCACAACTTCACAGACAAGGAACCTAAGACCCCAAGTCACAAAAGGGAAGCCTCAGGACCACGGCAGGCATCCTGGCACCTGGCCCAGGCCAGCCTGGGCTCTTGGCACTGCACAGCCTCCCTGACCCTCACACCCATTTGCTCCTCCTGCTCAGAGTTGCAGCCCGTTGTAGACTACAGGGCAGATGAGGTTAACCCCTTCTGGGCAAAATTCCAGGTCCCAGCCTTCCCTCTAGCACAGCCTTGCAAAGGACAGACACCACCTGGCAGAGCCCAGCAGCTCAAACCTCGGTCCTCTTGTACTAGAGCGAGGCTGGAAAAGATCACAGGCAGCGAAGAGTCAGCTGAGTGGGTCACAGCGCCCCTAGAAAAGGTCCCATTGGAGGCCTGCTCTGGGTGCAGCGAGTCTCTTACTACCCTGACAGCCTGGAACTAAGAAAGTGAAGTCCCAGCTGACGGGCCCTTGGGCAAGTCATGTCCCCTAGGGCTTTGTTTCTCAAGCTTACAAAAGAGGGAAGCGGAGGCAGGAGAGGCTGAGCGAGCTCCAGGGTCCTCCCCACCTTTACAGTCACAAGCCAGCTGCCAGCGGGCCAGGCCCACCTCACTTCCTTCCCCTGACTCCACATCTCTCCGGCACTGCTTTCCCAACCGCAGACTGCATCCTATGGAAGGGGGAAGCAAAGGCCAGAGAGCAGTCATCTTGATTTTGTTTTATTTTGCATTTCATATATTATCCAGTTTCACATTCTCACAGGATCAGCAATGACAATAGCCACCTCGGCTCCCGACTCTGAAACGGCCAGACGGTCACAGCTGCGGCTGACAGTAAAGCACTGATACGCTCAAAACAAAAAACATTGCACAATGTTTCCTTCATTTCATTTTCTTAAACAAATGCCTGACACAAAGGCTTACTGCGGAAGAATGGAAACCCTTTTCTTCTTCATGCCTCAAACTAAACATTAAACTTATCTGACAGGGCGAACGAGGTCTCTTTAATAATTAATGGTATACACATGAAAAATCCTTTATGATGCATAAATATTTTGTTACACAGGGTACAAAAATACTTTTCATGTTTTGGTTGGTTTCGAGGTTTGGAAGAAATGCGGAGCAGCGGCGGGCGGGGTACGCTGTGGAGAGGTGAACGGGATGGGCAGAGGGGGCTGGCCCAAGAAGACAGCAAGAGGAGTCCAGTGTGAAATGAAAAAGCAAACCCCATCTATCTGTTGGGTGGAGGTGGGAGCTGAGCCTGGAGGCTCGGGCCTCCCTGAAGTGGGGTGGGTGCAGGGGCAGAGTGAGAAGGGGCCAGGCAGGATGAACCACTGGGGGCCAGGACCTGTCGCTATGGTGACAGTGTGAGAACAAACTGTACACTCACATATACACAAGTTTAAGTGTCTTAATTCATGCCAGAAAACATGCAAAATTAAACACCTTGCTTCCTCGAGGGGGAGCTACAGAAGCAAGTTTGGGTGAGAGGTCAGGCCTTGCCAGGTCCCAGTGTGGTCTCTGAGCTGGATCTGGATGCCCCAGCGAGCAGGCCCCTAAATCCTCCTGGGAGGCATTGGAGAAAGGCTTGAGGGTGCAGAACAGGGCTGAGGAAGAGGAGGGACGGGAACAGGAAGCGGTCCACTGAGTCAGGCTTAGGATTCACAGTCTCTGGAGGGCAGCAGCAGCTCTGTACAGGCCGCCCGGGGGCTGTGGGAGCTCAGGGCGCCTGTCCTGGCACCACCATAGATTCCCAGAACCAACTCCCCGGTGACCAGACCTGGAGGAAGGGAGAAAGGCAGCCATGAGCAGAGGCTCGGGACTGCAGCCAAAGCCAGGCCTTCCTTTGGTGAGGGGCTGTGCAAGTGGATGGCCTGCAGTCACAGGCAGAAGGAAAAACCAGCCTGATGCACCCGTGACCAAGCTCTGGGCTCAGCTAAGCTCTGGAGACCCAGACAGAGTAAGGAACACCGGCCTTGCAGGGAGCCGGAGTCGAGGACACTTGTCCTGGGCCTCTGGGGCCAACACTTACTGAAGAACTAACAGAACTGACGGTACTTCCATCCTTGCTGGGTGGTGTCAGAGGAAGGGTACCAGCGCACCTGCAAGAGAAGCCAATGTCAGGAAGCCAGCTGTGCACCCCTCCACTCGACAGGAAACCTGGGAGCCATGGCCGTCAGTGTCCCCGCTGGAGTCCTGCTTTTGTCACTGACTGTCTGGCAGACGTCGGGCCAGTCACTCACCTTTAAGCACCAGTCTCTCCACTGGGAAAGTGAGAGAGCACTGCCTGATACGCCTCCTCTGCAGGACACCGGTTCCAGCGAGAGAAGGTCACACAGGCGCCTCGTACCCCACTAAACCCAATTCAAATGGGCCACACTATGCTGGCAGGAGTCCTGGCAGTCAGGGACAGTGATGCCAGCAACCCACCCTTATCCTTTACTGATAGACCACGGAATTCCTAACGTTAGGAGGAGAAAGAGCCTCGTACATTTTTTGTTTGACTTCTTTGAGTCTCAGTGTCCTCATCCAGCTATAGGACAGAAATTTAAAAGTCACGGTGGTTGTGAGGATCAGGTAAGACAGGATGTAAAGATACAGTAAGGCCGGGTGCGGTGGCTCACGCCCACAATCACAGCACTTTGGGAGGCCAAAGTGGGAGGATCACAAGGTTAGGAGTTCAACGCCAGTCTGACCAACATGGTGAAATTCCATCTCTACTAAAAATACAAAAAAAATTAGTTGGCTGTAGTGGTGCGCACCTGTAATCTCAACTACCCAAAAGGCTGAGGCAGGAGAATCGCTTGAACCCAGGATGCAGAGGTTGCAGTGAGCTGAGATCATGCCACTACACTCCAGCCTGGGTGACAGAGGGAGACTCCATCTCAAAAAAAAAAAACAAAGATACAGTAAGGCTGGGTGCAGTGGCACACACCTGTAATCCCAACACTTTGGGAAGCTAAAGTGGGAGGATCACATGAGGCCCAGGAGTTCAAGACAAACCTGGGCAACATTAGTGAGACCCTGTCTCTATTAAACAAAACAAAACCAAACCCAAAGTCCATGTAGACCCCAAGGGGTAGGGCTCTCCAATGTTGGTCCTGATTCTTCACAGAAGCCATGGATGAGACCCAGCCGAGGCTCCCTTGTTTGACCTTCCCAGCCCTGCTGTGTCTGCCCTCCATCACAAGCCCCTTAAGTCTAGAAGTCTGTAACCTCAGGCGGGTGGCAGCTATCCGAAATCATCCTCACCCGTGCCTGGAAGCTGCCTAAACCCTGGCACTTGCCAGAAGGCCCCACAGAGCAGTCACCCCAAAGCTGGGTTCCCAGAAACTGGTCAAGAAAATGACACACTCCCTCTTCCCTGTGGGCTGATCATCTGGAAGGGAGTATGCTGACTGCCAAGACCGCAGGGAAGGCCGCCTGCCCCAGTTACGCACAGTGAAGCATGTCTGCCTCAGCCTGACCCAGGATCGCCAGGGAAAGGGTGGGAGCAGGACAACACAGGACCTTGAGTTGGGGTCTGGAAATGAGCACCCTGGGAGGGGAGCTGGAGTCCCCCCTAGAAAGGGCGGGGGCAGCACACCAGCATGTGGGAGGAAAGGAGTAGAAGCTGGGCTTGCAGACAGCTCCCTTGAGGTTGGAGCAGGCAGACCCAGTTACCCTCTTGGCCACTGGGGACTTCTGCTTCCTGGGTGTGCCATGCCAGGCCATCTCGGGGCTGATGAAAGCTTCCCAAGAACTGGTTCGTGTCCCCCACAAATTCTAGGTCCTGTTTTGTACAGTGCAGAATTCCAGCCACCACTTCCTCCTAGGAGCTCAGCAGGAAGCTAGAAGCCTGGCTGGACGCTACAACTTACTACACAAGAGACAGACACATGAGGAAACCAGCAATGCTGCTACCGAGAAGCCGGTGGTAGGCACCAGCCCAGGGAGCCCCTTAGTGGGCCCAGACACCGCCCTTCATGTGGCCTCCAGCTGGCGCAGCCCCAGAGCAAGAAATGCCCGATGGGCTGGGTGTCCTGCAGGGCCAGACAAGGGGATGACAGAGTGGGAGGAGCTCAAGAGGCCTGCAACCCACCCTCTCACCACTGGGAATCTGAGGCCTTGAATGATGCGTAAGGCCGCCTCCAGCGAATCTGCTGGATCCTGCCTTACACTCTAGCTACAAGGTGCTAGGACTCCTGCTTCCAAAGCAGCAACTTTCCCTCCAGCCTGAGATGAGTCACGTGACTCCTTAGGGAGAAAGTAGAGGAAAGCTCCCATTTATGGGCCTGGGATAGCCGCACCACTGAAGCAGACAGAACGCACTAGAGCGGCTGCTTTTCCACTTCCTTCGGTAGTCCAGCATAGGCTAACGGCCTGGGTCCTCTAAAAGCCACAGAGTCCCTTCCTAGATCTTTTCTTTCTGTTCCAGCTCAGAAGAGGAGACCCCTGGCAGGGGCTGGGCCAGCAAGACAAGGCATCCACAGTGTCCTTTCAGGGCCTCCAGCTGTGCACAAGAGGAGCCAGGGCTCCTAAAAATCCACCCAACAGGCTTCAGTGACCAGGCTCCCAGAGGGCTGCTTCAAAACAATGAGCAGAAGACGCAAACGCAGCCTTCTCTGAGACCCTGGGACTGACCAGCTGAGAATATACACCAGAAAGCAAGCAACATGATGAACCTACACAAGAATAAATATAAGGTCAGGCGCAATGGCTCACGCCTTAATCCCAGCACTCTGGGAGGCAGAGGTGGGGGGATCTTGAGCCCAGAAATTGAGATCAGTATGGCCAACATGACGAAACCCCGTCTCTACAAAAAATACAGAAATTAGCCGGGCATGGTAGCATACACCTGTAATCCCAGCAATTTGGGAGGCTGAGGCAGGAGGATCATGCTTGAATCCAAGAGACAGAGATTACAAAGAGCCAAGATGACACCACTGCACTCTAGCCTGGGCAATGGAGTGAGACCTTGTCTCAAAAAAAAAAAAAAAAAGATATATAAGCAACCAAAAATTTGGAAGCCTCACTCATCTGAAATTAAAACAATATTTAGCCCAGATTGGTAAGTCTACACTTTGACCTTGTCATAGTTCTAGGAATTTATCATAAAGAAAACAAAACAGAAGACGTGCTCAGAGAAGTACGCACAAGGACATCCATTGTTGTATAGCTATCAGTAGCAAACACTGTGTAAACAAACCAACTTACCATCTACAGGGAGCCGGACACATTCGTACAATGGTGTACTGCCGGGCATCCAAAATGTAGAGCTACACTTACTAATATATATATGCATTTTAAAGTCTCAATATTTAAAGTTTTTTCTTTTTTCTTTTTTTTTTTGAGATGGAGTCTCACTCTGTCACCCAGGCTGGAGAGCAGTGGCACTATGTCAGCTCACTGCAACCTCTGCCTACCAGGTTCAAGCAATTCTCCTGCCTCAGCCTTCTGAGTAGCTGGGATGATAGGTCCCTGCCACCACACCTGGCTAATTTTTCTACTTTTTAGTAGAGATGGGGTTTCACTACATGTTGGCCAGGCTGGTCTTGAACTCCTGACCTCAGGTGATCTGCTCACCTCGGCCTCCCAAAGTACTGGTATTACAGACGTGAGCCACTGCACTGGGCCCTCTAATATTTAAGGTTTTAAAAGATTAAATATGTATTATAATTTTTCTAAGATTCATACATATGGATTTACTTTACACACCTGCTCCAAACTACCTACCAAAGTGAATAATTAAAAGTACAGGTTTTTGGGGGACTGGATAAGCCAAAGAGAACTGTGTGTTTTATTCCATAAATGCAAATATGCTAATATAATAATAGCAACTGCTCATGAAGCACTCTCCGTGCGCCAGATGCTGTTCTAGGTAGATTTCATGTACTAAAGTCATTTAATCCTCACAAAAACCCTATGAAGTAGATGCTATTATCATCTCCATTATACAGATAAGAAAACAGGCAAGGAAGTTTATGTAACCTTAAGGTCACTCACTGGTAAATGGCTGAACCAGTTTAAGGGGGAGAAAAGAGCCATGGAAGACCCCCATATCCTCAGGTTGGAGTGGAAAATGAAATCCAGTCTGGGAGGTCCCTGGGATGCAATAGCACACTGAGAAGCCCTGCTTTTAGGCCACCATTTTTCTATGGTAAACTCCACTGGGCTTGCCATCCACAGCTGCTTTTGTGTCTCACCCTCTTAAAGGGGAAGATTCTATCAAGAGGGTTAGAAGGCCAGGCAAGGTGGTTTCATGCCAAGACAGAGCAGGACTGAACAACCTCCAGGCCCCTCCTGCAGGTCTGGTCTCTGCAGCCACAGAGCTGTGGAGGCCTGGGCTCAGGCTGGGCTACTGGCAAAGGGTATGCAGCTGCTGTAGAGAATGGAGGGGTACTTGCTTTCATCCCCTTGTCTTTTAGCTGCTACCTCCTCTTGAAGTCACCTCCTTGCCCTCAGGCACATAAAAACTCAGTCCTTCTATTGGTCCTTTGAGTTCAGAAGAATCCACTTAAGATCAACAGTATCCATACTTCCTTTATTTAGATACTTATATCCTCCATCTCTAAGGGCAGCATTGTCACGGGTCAAGGAGTGGGGCTGTTGGGAGGAAAAAATAAAAATTTTTTTTTTTTGAGACAGAGTTTCACTCTTATTGCCCAGGCTGGAGTGGAATGGCGTGATCTCGACTCACCGCAACCTCTGCCTCCCAGGTTCAAGTGATTCTCCTGCCTCACCCTCCCAAGTAGCTGGGATTACAGGCATGTGCCACCACCCCTGGCTAATTTTGTATTTTCAGTAGAGACAGGGTTTTCCCATGTTGGTCAGGCTGGTCTTGAACTCCCAACCTCAGGTGATCTGCCTATCTCAGCCTCCCAAAGTGCTGGGATTACAGGTGTGGGCTACCACACCCGGCCAATAAAATGTTCTTAGTCAGGAAACAGTAAAACAGCGTTATTTTTACTTTTTTTTTTTTTCCAGACAGTCTCGCACTGTTGCCCAGGCTGTAGTGCAGTGATGAGATCTCGGCTCACTGCAATCTCTACCTCCTGGGTTCAAGCAATTCTCCTGCCTTGGCCTCCTGAGTAGCTGGGACTACAGGCGTGAACTACCACGCTCAGATAATTTTTTTGTATTTTTAGTACAGACAGGGTTTCACCATGTTGGCCAGGATGGTCTCGATCTCCCGACCTTGTGATCTGTCCGCCTCAGCCTCTGAAAGTGTTAGGATTACAGGCGGGAGCCACTGCGCCCAGCCTGCTTTTACTTATTGAGGAAATGGCTGCCCAGAGAGTTTGGGTAGCAAGCACAGAACTAATGACTCCCTGGTCTAACCTCTTCCCATTAACCTGCTTCCCCCAAAATGCCACTATCCTTTGGGGTGAGTGGCCTCTATCCCAGTCCCTGTCCAAGGAAGGCCAGAAGGCAGGAACTCAGGAACAAAGATACCTCCAGCCTCAGAGGAGACCTAAGGGGACCCAGACAATAGTGATACTAAGTAACAATCACGATCACCTGCACTTCCACAGCACTTCCTCCATGTCATCATGCTAACAACACATCTATCAAGTAGGCACCATTATCATCACTTTACAGAAACACAGAGACAGTGGGTAACACATCCAACATCCCACAGCTGCTGAGAAGCAGGATTTGGGCCAGAGTTGGACAGCTGCAGCATATGGATGGGGTGGGAGAAAACTGGGAGGGAAGCCAACAAGAGAAAGGAGGCCCTGCGGCGTGGAGCTCAGGGCCGGAGAGCAGTGCTACCCCTAGGCGGCTGGGCAGAGGTGCCCTTTCTGATTCATTTGACGAACTCACTGTCTCTGGCTCCCAACCTCTGTCACAGCCTAGCAACTCAGAGGATGGGGCAGAACCTCTCCACCTATCTGCTCTAACCCTCTCATTTTACCGATGGGGACGCAGAGGACCAGAGGTGAGGATCATGTAGCTAATTGGGGCCAAAGCTGGGATCAGAAGTGAGGAGCCCGGTGAGGTGCGAGCCTGTGATTCCTTCCAGTGCCTCCCGGGGCCTTGCAGTTAAGCCTGCCCACTTGACCTGAAGCATCAAGTAACTGCCCAGGTCAGAGTAGACAGCATGAGTTTCCCTGCTGCCCACTTTATTCTGGCCACAGAACCCAGTTTGCAGTAAATACCCAACAATTCTCTCCAGAAGAAGGTCTTTACCACCTTCCTTATCCTCTGATCAATTTTCCAGCTATTTGTGGTGCTTGGCTGGAGAAGAGCACCAAGGTTACCTGTGATTCTGCCCTCAGTACAACTGAACGTCCTGAGGCCAAGGAAAGCATGAAGAGTACTCATGCTTTCCTTCCTCTTCCCCTCCTGCTCCCCAGCCAGGTCCCAGCAGCCTTGATTCTCTTCCTCGCAGCAGCACAGCACACCCTGACCGGGCCGCTCTTCCTGGGATCAGCACTCATCACCTGGCTGGTCAGAGGCTGAGGTGGGCTCGAGAGTGCCCTCCCAGCCCCTTCCTGTGGCTACCTGGCCCCATTCTGTCACTGCCACTGTGAGGCACCACCCCTGCTCCCCAACACGCACACAATGGGATGAGACCTCCCCTGCGTGTGCTCCAGTGACCTGCACTTGTGGCAGAGTCAGACCAGAGGAAGTGTCTGCATGTCCAGGGGAGAGCCTAACCCCCTGCCTGCCCCTTGGGCACCCAGATTAGCACCCCACACAGAGCCCTCCCCGCCCAGCTCTAACAGCGCCGACTCTCCCCAGAAGCATTCGCTCTCTGCTTCCTGCCCAGCACATCTTCACAGTGGACGGCGTCCAGGCTTCATGGAAGCCAGAGCCAATGCTCAGTGAGCTCTCTGTGTGCTCCAGGTTCCGTCCTGCACTCACTAGTCACTTTATCTTGACGTCTAACTTTCACAATCCCCTGATGCAGATTAAATGATCATTCCCATTTTCCAGATAACTAAAAAAAAAAAAATCAAGGCACAGCAATCTTTAAGAGCTTGATGAAAGGGACAGAAGGGGCAGAGGCAAGTGGTCTGGCTCCGGTGACCATACCCAGGTTAGGACTGGAGTCAAGGTCCCATCACCACGGGAGAACACAGTCAGTACCTGGGCGGGAGTGCTCGGGGCCGGAGAACCGCAGCTGGGCTGCCTGGCATCCTCCACGGGAATTTGTGGGTTAGCTTCTCCCTCCCTGTCAGATCCTAAAGCCAGGGGCAGGAACACATAGGTCCCCGGGGTCTGGGCTTTCAAACCATCAAGGAAGACAAGAGTTCTGCAGCAGCTCTGAGATAGCAGCGGCCGAGTGGCCAGGGTGCAAAGTCTGGCCAGCTTAGAGCCCTCGTTCTTCACCCTCTCCAACCCTAAGGGGCTTACCTGAGCATGGAGGGCAGCGGCGGCAGCAGTGGCGGCTGGGTAGGTGAACGCAGCATGGGAGATGGCTGGGGTCAGCTCTGTGGTGTACAAAGGGTAGGGGGCCCAGGCCTCTGGGGATGCAGGGATCAGAGCAGCCCCCATCAGGTCATCTACAACAGGAGACAACGGCCTCCATCATCAGAACACGCGCCTCCCCTTCCAAACAGAGAAGGGAACCCAGCACTACGGCTGAGCCATATGCCCGACAATGAGGCCAGGCCACCCCCAACCATCGAGGACTCTGAGACCAGGCAAGGAAGCCACGTTAAATTGGCCTGTCATGGTGCACATCCTGCCTGCTTCAACAAGTTGTCAGGCAGGCCTCAGCCCATCTCAAATGAGAAATCAGAGAAGGCTTCAGGGAAGCTAGGAACCCTGGCAGCTCAGAAGCTCTAGGAAGGCTGCGAGGGAGGGAGGAAAACCAGGCATGTCAAAAGATGGTGGCCACAGACATTTTAAAAAGCCTCCTGGAAAAGGGGCTTCCCTCTGCAAAAGCCTGCAGGTCTGCCCCGAATGCACCTCCACGAGGCCCTGCCAGCTCGGAGTGCCACTCACAGGGGTCCCGTGCAATGAAGTGTGCTCCTAGGGCGGGGTGCATGTTGCTGGGATTTGGAGTCGCCATTAGCTTGCTCTTGGCCATCTTGGTGTTGGCTTTGGCAAACTCTAGCCTCAGGGTCTGTGGGTTCTCAGGATCGAAGCGAATACCCTACATGGGTAGAGAAGAGAAAGGCTTACTCTGGAGGACCCAGAGTGTTAATGACAGTTAAGGGCCCTATAAACAAGCTCACCTGGAAGACTTGCCCACACAGTGGCTGAGGCAGAGGAAAGGCTGCTCAGGCCTTGAGTAATGGCATTTGGCACAGACAGTGCAACCAAGGACTCTTCCCAGGGATGGCTGGGAAATAAGCCACATCTGCACACCCACTGCCTAAGAGGTCTGAGAGTCAGAGAAGACCCGTCCTCCACCTACTCACGTTCAACGCATTCTTGGCTGCTTCTGCTCCTGCCCGGCTGTCAAAGATCACAAAACCAACAGGCTAGTAAGAAAAAGAGAGAACAACACCCTTACATCTCTCCCAGCATTCCACCTCTCCCTCCAAAACAAAATGAAACAAAGAGTATCACCTATGTGGAAACAGTATTTGCCCTGCTGATGAGAAGAGAATATAGAAGGAAAAAAGCCCCCAAAAATGCTGGAACGGCAGCTTGATGTGCACCAAAACTCTGGTCTCCCTCCCCAGGAACACCCTGTGGGAAGTGACACCAGCAGAGCTTAATTCCACTGAATTAAACATCGCCCTTTCAGTAAAAGTATTTTTTTTAATGCATGCAGATAACTAAAAGTAAGGCTGAGTGTTTTCCACAGCAAGAGAGTGGACACCAATGTACCAAGGGCATGGAAGGCTCCGGGTCAATCAGGGAGCAACAGGTTGAAAACGGCTTCAACTTCGTTTTCCAAGGATCAGTCTAGACTCCAAATAGCCCCTGAAGGCTGGCAGGCCTTGGCCTCCTTGTATCAAAAGCTAGAGCTCAGCTACCTGCTCTACTGTCCTCGGCCAGCAGGGCAGGCATGGTTTCCAGACTCTTAAGAAACAGACAGAGAGGACCAGTAGCTGGCCGGTAAAGAGGCGTTGGAACAGCAGGGAGCAAGTCTCTACCGCTGGATGCCTCTAGATTAGGGGAAGGTTAACAAGCCTCTGTTCCAAGCTCAGCAGTCAGTCTGGGCTGGGAGAAAGAAAACCCCAGGAGAGAAATTACCTGTCGCGCGGTGAGCTTTATCAAGGACCCTTCATACCCCTGCGGAGAGAGGTGGCTGTTACTGGTGAAGGTCAGAAGTGTGTGTTGCGTTAACCCAGCACTGCCACCTCATCAGCCCACTTTCCCCAGGGATCCCCTGAATCATTCTCACACCCTTCTCCCCGTCAACATCAACCCACCCTGACCTCCACCACTGCCAAGTGTCATCCAACGCCCTGCGTTCTGAATCACATGGTCTAGCACATGGGGTGGGCAGCATGCGGCAGTGCTCATCACTTCAGGCAGAAATTCCCATTTGCTCCACTAACTCGTAAGCTGAGAGCATAGACCTTACAAGTTTTCTCATCTGCAAACTGAAAAGGCTACACTGAATCTCAAATATTCTTTATACGATCACATGTGTTTAAAGATTCTCACTGTCTCCATCTAACTGGCGAGGAAACGGATTCTCAGAAGGCAGCACGTGAATTCACAGAACCAGGAAAGAGGGCTTCAGCTGCCCCCACAGACTTTTTTTTTTTGGAGATGGAGTTTGCACCATCCTGCTGCCTGGCCCCAGCCCAAGATTCACTCCTGCTGCTTCTACAGGGTCCCAGGCTCTACCCAGTGGGCAGCCAGGTCCTGACTCACCTTGAATGGCCGGAAGAGCAAGTACAGTTCTCTGGGTTTAATGTCCACAGGGAGGCCGCTGACAAACAGGGTTCGGACCTGGGGACAGAGACCAGTGATCAGGGCCAGGCTGCCCAAGACAAACGGATGACGACAGCTCTTCCTTCAGGCAGGCAACTGGGGTTCTTCTAAAGCTTAGAGAGGAACTCAGTCTTTCCTGGGCCTCCTTGGACACCGAGGCAAATTAACAGTTTCACAGCACTGAATTTCTCAAAGCCCTTTCCCTTCTCTGGGTTCATCCCAGGGGCATCATGCAGCATCTGCCAGATGCCTCTGCACACAGACAGTCTGCTGGTGAACAGAGGCAGAAAGAAAGCCCTGTTCAATAAGGGTACAAACCCAGCCCAGCATTTTTTTTTTTTTTTTTTTTGAGACAGGGTCTTACTCTGTTACCCAGGATGGAGTGCAGTGGTGTGATCTCAGCTCACTGCAACCTCTGCCTCCCAGGTCCAAGAGATTCTCCTGGCTCAGCCTCCCAAGTAGTTGGGATTACAGAGGTACGTCACCACGCCCAGCTAATCAGCATGCCTTTTCAAATCAAAGCCTTAAGAATCTGAAGAAAAAGCCGGGCGCGGTGGCTCACGCCTGTAATCCCAGCACTTTGGGAGGCCGAGGCGGGTGGATCACGAGGTCAAGAGATTGAGACCATCCTGGCCAACACGGTGAAACCCCGTCTCTACTAAAGTACAAAAAATTAGCTGGACATGGTGGTGCATGCCTGTAGTCCCAGCTACTCGGGAGGCTGAGGCAGGAGAATTGCTTGAAACCGGAAAAACGGAAGTTGCAGTGAGCCGGGATCGCGTCGCTGCACTCCAGCCTGGCGATAGAGCGAGACTCCGTCTCAAAAAAAAAAAAAAAGAATCTGAAGAAAGCTACAGTGCCTAACCCCCTAAAAATGTACATATAAAAATATGTCTTTTTTTTCCCATTGTATTACTGGCCCCTCAGACAAAAAAGTATCTATTTTTTTAGATGATACCCATGGCCTCCTGGTAGACAGGCTCCACTCTGGTCTGGGGAGAAGCAAAGACATAAAGTAAACAGAGTCCTATGCCCACTATGCACTGCAGTGATTTCAATAGAGGGCCTGGAACTTTCTCATCTGTCTCCTGCTCCTACATGAGATGTGGGCTCTTCAATGGCAAGGAACACCTTATACTCCTGCCTCTCTCCCTGCTCCTAGCATGGAAATGGTACTAAATGTTGACTGAACAGGGGAATGGGTAAGGAGTCAGAACCATTATGCTGAGTTTCAAAGAACAAGCAAGATCTTGCCAGCTTCAGGCTGTGAGTTGGGATTTTTTTTTTTTGAGATGGAGTCTCACTCTGTCGCCCGGGCTAGACTGTAGTTGTGCAATCTCAGCTCAGTGCCTCCCCAGTTCAAGGGATTCTCCCACCTCAGCCTCCCAAGTAGCTGGGATTAAAGGCATGCGCCACCATACCCAGCTAATTTTTTGTGTTTTTAGTAGAGATGAGGTTTCACCACATAGGCCAGGCTGGTCTTGAACTCCTGATCTCAAGTGGGATCTGCCCACCTCCGCCTCCCAAAGTGCTGGGATTATAGGTGTGAGCCACCGTGCTGGGCCGATGCTATGAGTTTTGAGCCTCGTCCTCAACATGGTTACAAGCCAGGTCTAAACACCAGGTGTCCATCCTGTGACTGCAGCCACTGCTGCTATTTAAATGCTGCTGGCACCCGAGGCTAAACTAGCAAGCCCTGATCAGCCAAAAACTGTGAGGGGGGAGGGGATATTTTCCATAGCTTAGATCCATTAAAACATTTTTTGAAATTGTGGCTTCCTGAATAATGAACAATATGGCCATGCGCAGTGGCTTCATATTTTGGTAAGCAGAGGCCGGCGGATTGCCTGAGATCAGGAGTTCAAGATCATCCTAGCCAGCATGGTGAAACCCCATCTCTACAAAAAATTTAAAAATTAGCCAGGCGTTGTGGTAGGAGCCTGTAATCACAGCTACTCAGGAAGCTGAGGCAGGATAATCGTTTGAACCCATGAGGTAGAGGTTGCAGTGAGCCGAGACTGCACCATTGAACTCCAGCCTGGGCAACAGAGCAAGACTCTATCTCAAAAAAAAAAAAAAAATGTGAACAAGCAGAGTGTCCCTACACACTTGACTCCTGCTCTGGGCCACATCTCCTCCTGCTAAGCCAAGCACAGGTCTTCTGAACTGACCACTGCAGATTTTAGAAGTTCACATGCCTCAGCCCATCACGCAGCCATTCTTGAAAGCATTTAGTTGCCCTGGGCCACATCCCCTTCTTAAGTGGTACCAAAAAACCAAAGAACTTGCTCCATGCTCTAGTGATGGCCCGCTGACCCCAGTCAACAGCCTTTCTGAGACAATGGCTTTGATCAGTGGCTTGTATCAGGAAGCTGGAGCAGTGTTAGGCAAAACTGCACCCAAGGCACCCAGATAATTCAACAGAGCCAAGAATGTAAAGGAAACCAGCCAGGATAGCTACTATTACTGCTGTCACCACTCCCATCCACACAAGAATGACTCCCAGCCATGGTGAGAACAAACTTCTTCCCTCACCTAAGCTTTTGCCAAGCACAGCCAGCAGAATCTCGGGCCACTTGGGACACATCTTCCCCCTTGGGACATGCCTTTCCCTCAGCAGAGGTGCTGCTATGCCAACCTCTGTGCCCGGGCCTTTGGTGATGGCACCTCACAGTCCTGGCAGCTCATGCTCTGCATACATACCACTCCAATCCTGCCTTGCTGTTGGCAGCATCTGGGGGTCCAGACAGCCCAGGCTCCAGGATGGGCCAAACTGAGCTCCTGGACCCGAACCCAGCAGCCTTCTCTGCTCTTTGATGTAAGGGTCTCAAATTGTGTATATAAATCCCCAAGTGGAAGTGACTTGCCCAAGGTCACACAGCTTGTTCTTTAAAGACAGCAGACCTGGAACTCAAAACCCCAGGCCTCAGCCAGGCACAGTGGCTCACGCCTGTAATCCCAGCACTTTGGGGGGCGCCAAGGCAGGCAGATCATGAGGTCAGGAGTTTGAGACCAGCCTGGCTGACATGGTGAAACCCTGTCTCTACTAAAAATACAAAAATTAACCAGGTTTGGTGGCCTATGCCGGTAGTCCCAGCTATTCAGGAGGCTGAGGTAGGAGAATCCCTTGAACCCAGGAGGCATAGGTTACAGTGAGCCAAGGTCACACCACTGCATTCCAGCCTGGGCAACAGAGCAAGACTTCATCTTAAAAAAATTAAAAAAGCCTGGGCGCAGTGGCTTATACCTATAATCCCAGCACTTTGGGAGGCTGAGGCAGGTGGATCACCTGAAATTGGGAATTCGAGACCAGCCTGGCCAACATGGAGAAACCTGTCTCTGCTAAAAATATATAATTAGCTGGGCGTATTAGCGCATGCCTGTAATCCCAACTACTCAGGAGGCTGAGGCAGGAGAATCACTCGAACCTGGGAGGCGGAGGTTGTGGTAAGCAGAGATTACGCCATTGCACACCAGCCCGGGCCACAAGAGCGAAACTCCACCTCCAAAAAAAAAAAAAAAAAGATGCTGCACTGCACTGAGTTATTATAGCGCCACTACACTCCAGCTTGGGAGAAAGAGCAAGACTCCATTTCCAAAAAAACAAAACAGGCGGAGGGGGGTCACAGCAGCTCATGCCTGTAATCCCAACACTTTGGGAGGCCAAGGTGGGCAGATCGCCTGAGGTCAGGAGTTTAAGACCGGCCTGGGGTTACAGGTATACGCCACCACAAGCGAGGCAGGCTGAGGCAGGGGAATTGCTTGAACCCAGGAGGTGGAGGTTGTGGTGAGCCGAGACCACACCATTCCAGCCTGGCGACAGAGGGAGACTCTGACTCAAAAAAAACAAAACAAACTACCCAGGTCTCCCTACTACACACCCAGCCTGGCAAAGGTGATGCATGTCTTTGGGTACTTCGAAAGGACAATAGGACCTGAGCACCCAGCCCTCTAAGTAGATCAGGGTCTCTCCCCAGTACCTCACCCCCAGAGGATAAGCCAAAAGAGGACAGCCGCCAGTGCCCTGGATGGAGGGACCTAGATCAGTGTCACTTCCCTCCCTCCTCCCCGTCCTCCCTGTACTCCCCAGGAAGGCAGGACATGGTTTGGGTCAAAGATCCAGACCAGAGGAGCCCCACAGAAACCTCTGCTTCAGTTCTCCCCAGGGGCCACACATTTCACCCAGGCTAATTTTAAACCCTCCCTCAAATGGCTCTTTTCTGGCCAGTTTTCCCCAGAGGTCACTTAAACAGAAAGTTCTCAGCACAGAGTTTCCTGCTTGGGGTGGGGTGAGTGTACGGGCTGTTTCCTCATCCCAGCTGGACTCATTTCCAGGATTCCCTCTGGGCCCCATGACCCTTTTCCTCAGGGTTCCATCTTTCAGGTTCTAAAGAGTCCAAAAGGCTACCCCACAGCTCCCATCCTGTCCCTGGCTACCTCTCAGGTGGTCAAGGGAATCACGGATGAGCTGGTGGGTCCCTGTCTGCCTGAGCACAGAAGCTCTGTGGGGAACAGTCTGGGAGGCTAAATAACAGAGAGTCTGACCCCCAAACACCTGCCTTGGTTCCTACTTGATTCCAGCCACCCCAGCAGATGACATCCCCTAGCCCGTCTCATAGACAGGGAAACTGAGACCTAGAAAAAACTTGGTAATTTGTCAACGGCATGCAGCTGAGTTCACAGAGGAGCTGGGCTTCTGAGACCAGGCCCCCTGACTCTGCTGTCTGTAATGGCAGAGGGGGCTGCATGGGGCAGCCTCATCAGTCTCATGGGCAAGTGCTGGCATCCATCCAATCAGTAGTCGGTCCCTTCCTATGACACTTGTTTAGAATGACAGCCACACCAGAGTGAGCAGGGTAGAAAAAGGGGAAACTGGTAAACCAGGAGCAGGGGAAGCATGTGCTCTGCAGGCCAACCAGCCACACATGGTAAGGACAAGAGGTTCCCAAGCCACCCAACACCTGCTTCCATCAGGCCCACCTAGCCCATCCCCTCCAGGGCCCTGACAAGCATCCACAAAGTTGCCTGCACTGCCCCTGCGGCTCACCCCTTCCTCACTCCTTAACTAAACGCATCCAGCCTTCAGGTCTTTCTGGCTTCCTCCCTCTCTTTTCCTTCCTCTAAAGTCTCGCAGTGGCCATTAGGACCCCTCACCTTATAGTTCCCAGCAGTCTGAGCTTATGCCTCACCTTGACTACAGAAAGCCCTAGAGACAGGAGCCAAGCCTCAAAACGTTTCCATCTCCCAAAAGTGCCTACAGTCAGGCCTCAGCACTGGAGACCAACCTCATCTCTCCACACCTCAGCCCCTGCAGAGAAGAAACTCACAGCCAGAGACCAGATGTGGTCCAACATGGCAGAATGGCAGAGAGGGCCAGGCGTGGTGGCTCACACCTGTAATCCCAGCATTTTGGGAGGCTGAGGCGAGTGGGTCACTTGGGGTCAGGAGTTTGAGACCAGCCTGGCCAACATGGTGAAATTCTACCTCTACTAAAAATACAAAGTTAGCTGGGCGTGGTGGCACATCCCTGTAGTCCCAGGGATGACTTAGGAGGCTGAGGCAAAAGGATCGCTTGAACCTGGGAGGTGGAGGTTGCAGTGACCCAAGATCACGCCATTGCCCAAAAAAAGGCAAAGAAAACAGGCCTTAGTTACACTGGAGTTTGCTTCCTAGCTTCATGTTTGGCCTGAGGAAGTCACTTCATCTTTCTGAATCTCAGTTTCTTATTTTTATTTATTTTTCATTTCTTTTTCTTTCTTTTTTTGAGATGGAGTCTCGCTCTGTCACCCAAGTTGGAGTGCAGTGGTACAATCTCAGCTCACTGCAACCTCTACCCTCTGAGTTCAATTGATTCTTCTGCCTCAGCCTCCCAAGTAGCTGGGATTACAGGTGCACACCACCATGCCCAGGTAATTTTTTTTTTTTTTTTTAGTAGAGACAGGGTTTCACCAGTTCGAGAGCTGGTCTCAAACTCCTAACCTCAAGTGATATGCCTGCCTTAGGATCACATGTACTAGGATTATAAGTGTGAACCACCATGTCCAGCCTCTTTTTTTTTTTTTTAAT
This sequence comes from Plecturocebus donacophilus, assembly GCA_004027715.1. Lineage (NCBI taxonomy): Eukaryota > Metazoa > Chordata > Mammalia > Primates > Pitheciidae > Plecturocebus > Plecturocebus donacophilus. The sequence goes on from PVKP010009706.1 coordinate 48,969, forward strand.
GGGAAATGGAGTTTGGCTTTGCTGTCTCCCAGGCTAGAGTGCAGTGGCACTATCATAGCTCACTGCAGCATCAAATTCCCAGGCTCAAGAGATCTTCCTGTCTCAGCCTCCAGGGTATCTGGGACTATAGGTTTGCACCATCATGCCGGGCTAACTTTTCCATTTTTGTAGAGATGAGGTCTCACTATGTTGCCTGGGCTGGTTTTGAATTCTGGGCCTCAGGCAATCCTTCTGCCCTGGCCTCCCCCAAAGTGCTGGGATTACAGGTGTGAGCCACCATGCCTGGCCTCAGTTTCTGCACAACACAGACACCATCTACCTCCAAGACTGAGAGATCACCTTACCTTCCCCTTATCAGAGCAATAAAATGCTTGCTTCATCCCTGGCTCCTGCATTTACCTGCACAAGGACCTCCCTCATCGGGCCACTTACTAAGGTTGTCTACGGAAGCTGGATTGGGTCCAGGTCAGACTGAAGCTGGGAATGTGGGTGAGATGTCCTAAGGTGGTCACTAGATTCTTTGTTTTTTTTTTCCTTCCCCAGGGGAGGTAACGTCCAAAACAGAAGACACCATAGAGATCAGCTAGTTCAACCCCTTCATTTTATAGACGGAGAAACTGAAGCCAAGAACAGGGTGACCAAGCAAGGTGACTGCACTGCCAGGATCCTTCAGGAATGGCAGGGACAGAGATACGCAGTTACCTCTCCAAGGTCCACCCAACTAGTCTTGTGTCTAGTAGGCCAGTACTGAGGATCACTCTGGTACCTACCGCAGGGTAAGAGGGCCTGACATTCTAGAAAGAGCCTGGATGCTCCAACTTGGGCAACATAGCAAGGCCCTGTCTCTAAAATACATCAGCCAGGCATGGTGGAGGGCACCTGAAGTCTGAGCAGCTCAGGAGGCTGAGGTGGGAGCATCACCTGAGCCCAGGAATTCGAGTCTGCAGTGAGCCATGATCATACCATTTGCATTTCAGCCTGGGCAACAGAGCAAGACCCTGTCTCTAAAAAAATTTTTTAAATTAACAACAAAAAAAGGTTAGATGCAGAGAAGGGTTCAGGCACCAACAGCTAGCTGATGACAAGAAGGAAAGATCAACCAAAGAACCCACGTCCTGCCTGGGTTTATTACAAGAACTCAACACACACACAAAATGTTTTAAAGTATCTGAAGAGTGCATGGGGTGGTTCTCACAATCTCAGGCTGCTGGAAGGCACCAAACTCATTCACTTGGGCCCTCTCCTTTCTTACTCTCATTCCTTCTGCAGAAGCATCCAGCAACCCAAGGAATCATCTCCTTCCTGTCCCAAAAATGTGAAGAGCAACCACAGCCTTTCCAAAAAGGTCACCCTCATAGCAAGATATGCTGGGAGCACTGTCAGGTCCTCAGCACAGCTGGAAGGTACGCCTGCAGTCAGGTGGAGCTGGTACCAGGGAGATCTGGAGAACAGATGGAGGATGATCCTGAGAACTCAGTCAAAGAAGATACTTGTTGAGGAACAACTCTTCTAGTGGAACGTGCCGTAAGCACTAACACAGGCAAGGAACGTGGCCAGGGTTGTGTACCCATACAGAACACCACAGACATGGCTATGTGGCCTTCGTGACCAACAGGAGCTGACCCAGCCCTGCTGGAGGTCCCAACCAGCACCAGCCCTACCTAGGGGAACTGACCAACTTTTGGCACAACTGTGTCTCTGCCCAGCAAAGCTCGGGGGGCACCCAGAGCTGCTCTTATCTGAGGCAAGCCTTGCTGCTTGTCTTCCCTCTAGAGTTACAGGGAAAGAGGGTGGGAGAG
>PVKP010009706.1:50867-67468 GCA_004027715.1 Plecturocebus donacophilus
ATGAGGTACACTCTGTGGCCTCGGCTGGTCTTGAACTCCTGGGCTCAAGTGATCTTCCTGCCCGAGCCTCCCAAAGCGCTGGGATTATAGGAGTGAGCCGCCCAGCCTGAGCCACCTCTTGACCTCTCCCCGTCTCCTTGAGAGGCCCCTCCGTCTCACTCCCAGCTCCAGCATCATAACTCAGCCTTGGTGTCCCGGGGAAGGGGACAGCAGCACCCAGGTGGCACAGGAAGTAGAGCACCCCCATCCTCAGCCCTGTTTCTAGAGGCCCCCTAGAATGGGGAATCCCCTTCCAGTACAAATAGGTGTAGAAAGAGCTTCTCGCCATGTTGTCTTCTCCCACCATGACAGAGGAGCCTGCCCAGGCTGCCCAGGCCACCCAGCCCTCTCCTTCAGGAAGGTGTGAGCTGCAAACTAACATCTGAATGTTCTTCCTCCACAGCCCGCTCCAGCTCAGAGGTTAAAGGGTCACTTTTTAGACAAGAGAAGTAGGAAGAAGGGGCTCTGGTAAACCCATTGCCATCTATGTTCTGGTGATTTTCTTCCTTCTGACAAACTGACATGTTTCAGGATCTTCAGAAAAGACCAAATTAAACAACCCTTTGGGAACAAAGTGTTAGAGACACCTAAGACACCAGCACAAATCCAGGCTTGTGTGGAAAAGGCTTCCGGCAGGACTCAGCCTGGTTTTGTTGGTGTTTTTTTTTTTTTTTTTTTTTTTTTTGAGACCAAGTCTCGCTGTCACCCAGGCTAGAGTGCAGGGGCACCCTCTCAGCTCACTGCAACCTCTGTTTCTGGGGTTCAAGCCATTCTCCTGCCTCAGCCTCCTCAGTAGCTATGACTACAGGGGCACACCACCACACTCGGCTAATTTTTGTATTTTTAGAAGAGATGGGGTTTCACCACACTGGCCAGGCTGGTCTCAAACTCCTGACCTCAGGTGATCTGCCCGCCTTGGTCTCCCGAAGTGCTGGGATTACAGGCGTGAGCCACCACACCCGGCCTACTCGGCCTGTTTCTATCAGCTCAGGTAGATGTCTCTCTTGGCCCTGGACACTGCGCCATGGGCAGACCTGTCATTCAAGCTGCCACCACAAAAGGCCAGTGCCCTGGACAGCAGCTGCTTAGGGTCCCTCCTCCCAGGGCACAAACAGGGCTCAGCTCACATGGGTGTCCTGCAAGAATAGGGAATGGGCTGATGGGGGAGAAAGTGGGGACAAAGCAGCTGAGCAAAGCCTCCGTGAAGAGCTGGACTGGGACATGGGCTTGGCCAGGAGCCATGACCATGGGGAACCACATTCGGTCAGAGAAGTGGCTGGGGCCTGGCTGCTCACCAGAAGCGTGTCTCCCTCTGCAACGGGAGGGACAAGTCCAATGCTGAGGGCCCCAACTCTCAACTTCTCAGATACTGCAGCCATGAGGACAGGTTCCAGAAGTGCTGGCTTTTATTAAAGACAGAAAAGGGAAACACTGCTTTCAAAAACAGTGGTAGGCCCATGGGTATTAAAGTCTCTTATGCTTTAAGTCTGGTGGACAAACACGGCCTTAGAATAGCCACAAAAGAACCCCAGACTCCATGAACCACCACTTAGAAAACAGACCCTTCTCTGGATCACCTGAGGTCAGGAGTTTGAGACCAGCCTAGCTAACATGGTGAAAACCTGTCTCTACTAAAAACACAAAAAATTAGCCAGGCATGGTGGTGCACGCCTGTAATTCCAACTCAGGAGGCTGAGGCAGGAGAATCTGCTTCAAACTGGGAGGAGAAGGCTGCAGTGAGCCAAGATCATGTCACTGCATTTCAGCCTGGGCAAGGAAAAGAAAGGAAAAAGGAAAGGAAAGGAAAGGAAGAAAACAGACCCTTCTCTGCCAAGGATGCTGAGGCAAGAAGCCACTGGAAACACTGTCCACTCTTCCCCACCCACAGACAACCCACCAACCCACCAGGAACAGTCTCCCCTCGAGGCCAACTCTGGCCTTCGGTAAACTCCTGCCTCACAGGGTTGGGACTTGGAGAGAAAGGCAAATCTCACTGCAGGCAACGGAAATATCCTACAAAAGAAAACAAATGACTTTTGAAAATGGATTATTTGCAGCAACCCTTTAGCATTTCTAAAAGTTAGAATTCGATCTGGAGAGAAAGAATTGTTTCAACTGTCCCCTCACAATGTTCAAGTAACAAATGCACGTGCTTCAGCAGTCCCCTACCCACTGCTTTGAGCTAGCTCTCCTGGTGTCACCTGGATGGAAAACACTACTTTGGGAAGGGGGTAGAGGAAGAGGAGGGAAACCCAAAAAGGGAAAAATAAGCCTCTTATAAGCCCCTCCCACATCCTTCCCCAATTCCCAGCCCTCAGCAGCAACCCAAATACAGAACATCTGAGCTGGAAGAAACCTTATTTTTAGACGAGGAAACCAAGGCCTAGAGGTCGAGCAAGTTGCTCACAGTTACCAAGCATGTCAGACACAGCCTGTGTCCCCAAGCGCCCGGCTCACAGTCAGTGCTCTCTTGCAGACCCTGATCTCACACCAACTCACTCAGACCCAGTGGGCCAGCCCAAGGTACCCAGGACCAAGTGGCCTTCAGGATTTTTTTGTTTTTTTTTTTTAAGACAGGGTCTCATTCTGTTGCTCAGGCTGGAGTGCAGTGGCGCAAATATGGCTCAATGCAGCATCGATCTCCTGGGCTCAAGTGATCCTCTCGCCTCAATCTCCTGAGTAACTGAGACCATAGGTGCACACCACAAAGCCCGGCTAACTTTTTTTTTTTTGAGATGGAGTCTCACTCTGTCACCCAGGTTGGAGTGCAATGGCATTATCTCAGCTCACTGCAACCTCTGCCAGCTGGGTTCAAGCGATTCTCCTGCCTCAGTCTCCCAACTAGCTGGGATTACAGGTGCCCACCACCATGCCCAACTAATTTTTGTATTTTTAGTAGAAATGGGGTTTCACCATGTTGGCCAGGCTGGTCTTGAACTCCTGACCTCAAGTGATCTGTCCACCTCAGCCTCCCAAAGTGCTGGGATTACAGGCATGAGCCACTGTCCCCAGCCCCCCAGCTAATTTTTTAATTTTGTGTAGAGGTGGGGTCTCATCATGTTGCCCAAGCTAATCTCAAATTCCTGGGCTCAAGTAATCCTCCTGCAATCCCAAAGTGACTCATGCCTGCAATCCCAAAGTGCTGGGATTACCGACATGAGTCACCATGCCTGGCCTGGTCTTCGGCTCATGAGCAAATAGGACAGACAGTATCCTGCAAAAGGTTGGAGTAGGTGTGATGGTGGCAGTGGCAAGGGGTGGGGGGTGGTCCCACCTGATGATGCCATGGTGAGTTCTACATGGTTACAGGTCAGCAACAAGATTGACTATCAACTCCCTACAGCTGAGTGTGAGCCGATCTAGGTGCCCCACTAACTGTGGGGAAGTGAGTGGTGGGTGGCTTGAGAAGGGCCTAGCCATCTCTACCATACCAGCATGGAGCATCTGAGCTGTAGCCTACATTTCTAAGTTTACGACTTATTATCTAAGTTTTTAGAATTTGCTCCCATCATCACTGTACCCAGATCCAATCTGGCACCCCCAAGGGAAAGAAAGCCCACTGAGAGCCAGGATACCACACTCAAGCTCCTGCTCAGAATACACCTGCTGACCAGATTTCAAACAAAAGACAAAGAACCGAACTGGGTGTGGTGGCTCACACCTGTAATCCCAGCACTTTGGGAGGCCGAGGCGGGTGGATCACCTGAGGTCAGGAGTTTGAGACCAGCCTGACCAACATGGTGAAACCCTGTCTCTACTTAAAAAAAAAAAAAAAAAAAAAAATTAGCCCAGCTCCTGCCTATAATTCCAGTTACTCAGGAGGTGGAGACAGGAGAATTGCTTGAACCTGGAAGGCAGAGGTTGCAATGAGCCAAGATCACTCCATTGTACTTTAGCTTGGGCAACAAAGTGAGAACTCATCTCCAAAAAAAATTTAAAAAAAGACAAAGAACCTCAAAACAATGCCAGGAAGCATGCACTGAAACCCCAGCCCTGTCACCGGCCACGGCAGGTGGTTTGGTGGCCTTCCCTCCTCAGCCTCAGCTACAGAAAGTAGACTCACCTCAGGTCCCATCACACACCAACACTCTATGACACCAGGCATTTTAAAGGACAGTAGGAGAGTATGACTGGGTCTCGGATAAGACTCAGCCACTGTCCTCCATCTGTTCAGAGCTTCCATGACTCCTGCCCACAGGAAGACAAAGAAGTGGTGTGAACAGAGAAGAGAAGGGGAGAGAGCTGGAAGTCAGAAGCCAGCTCTGGACCCTAGGCCAAGCTGAGCCTGGGAGCTTGAGGGTGGTCTCTGCAGAGGCAATGCAAGGGCTGCCGAACAGAAACCTCAGGACAGTCACACCCTTGGTGTGGTCTTGGTCGCCGTGGTGGGTGGGGGTGGGAGTATTTTGGGGAATTGGTCCCGCCCGGGTCCCGGGCTTAGGCTTGGCACCAGCAGGTCTCTCTCGTGCCCCCCAGAGGAAAGAAGGCCCTCTGAGTGTGACCACTTGACGCGAGGTGGATGGAATGTGGCGACATGGCCCGCAGACCCAGGACTTATAAGGCTCTGAACAAGGACACAAGGGAAGAGAGCAAGCAGCACACAGCCAGACGGTGGATGTGAAAACCTAGATCCACACACTCCACAACATGTTTCCCATGCTTCCTGCAAGGAGCTCCGGGGCGGCTCAGCTACCCAGGCAAGGGCGCTGCCCAGATCCCCTTCCAAGCAGCCCCCGCCTAGAGGACACTTGGCCCCAGGGTTTACCAGTATCGTCACAGCCTGACCTAGTATGAAAAAGTCCCAGGTTCAGGTGGGATCCGTTGTTCTGCCTGCCCCTGCTACCCTAACTCCAGCCCCAACTCCCTATTATCAGGGCTTGGCTATAAAGCCCCATCCCGGGCTGCACCTTGGTAGTTTCATTCCTTTACACAAACCATCCGCATGCAAAGCTCATAGTCCTTTGAGCAACAGGCAGAACAGGTATAGGGTCCTCACTTTACAGATAAAGAAATCAGTTCAGGGATCCAGTGCCTGGCTGGTCAGTGGCAGAGCTGAGGCTCAAGTTCAAGTTGCCTGAAAAGTTTGGGGCTCTTTCCCGTAATGTGCAGTGTGTCCTAGACTTCCAACTGTGTGTGTGCAGGGGTTGGGGGAACAGAAACCAGGGGGAACTAAGCCAGGGTGAAAAGTTCTCTGAAAGGAGAGACAGGGCTGGGCATGTATAAGGCTTCAGATCCCATTCTCCAAGCCACTTCTAGCCCCAGGAAGAGAGGGCTTAATGTCTTGGGAACACACCTGGTCACAGCCTGTTGCACTTGACCTATACCTCATTTAAAGAACTAGACCAAACAGGCCATGGTTCACGCCTGTAATCCCAACACTTTGGGAGGCTGAGGCGGGTGGATCACCTGAGGTCAGAAGTTTGAGACTAGCCTGACCAACACAGAGAAACCGTCTCTACTAAAAATACAAAAATTAGCCAGGTGTGGTGGCATGCGCCTGTAGTGCCACTACTGAGGAGGCTGAGGAAGGAGAATCACTTGAACCAAGGAGGCAGCAGTCACAGTGAGCCAAGATTGTGTCACCGCACTCCAGCCTGGACAACAGTGTGAGATGTCTCAAAGAAAAAAAAAAAGAATGATTGTTTTGGCCGGGCTCGGTGGTTCACGCCTGTAATCCCCGCACTTTGAGAGGCTGAGGTGGGCAGATCACAAAGTCGGGAGCTCAAGATTAGCCTGATCAACAAGGTGAAACCACGTTTCTACTAAAAAAAACACAAAAAACTAGCCAGGCATGGTGGCACACACCTGTAATCCCACCTACTCAGGAGGCTGAGGCAGGAGAATCGCTTGAACCTGGGGAGTAGAGGTTGCAATGAGCCAAGATCACGCCACTGCACACTTGCCTGGGTGACAGAGTGAGACTCCACCTTAAAAAAAAAAAAAAAAAAAAGAGAGAGAACTAGACCAAACAGAATGAGCTATCCTTGCAGACTTGGGGTCAGGGCAGGCTGGCTGAAGCCTGCTTTCCATCAGGCTCCAGACAGAGCCAGGGGCCAGGACTTGGCTTTCAGAGGCAAGGTTCACTGGGCACCCCAGCATGGAAGCCTCCCAGGCCCAACCTCCTGCAGCCCTCTTGGTGCTATGTGGCCAGCTAACACAGATCTACTGCCTGCCTGTGTGCCTGGCAAGGGTTGCAGTTACCACCACTGCCACACAACATCCCACAGAGGGGGACTAGATTCAAGGCTTTGGGCCACAGGACCCCTCCACCCCTTCCTGCCAGCTCCTAAATCAATACCTCCAACCCTTAAACCACATGATGCTATGCTGGCATGAACACACAGCCCCAAACCCACCACACCTGGCCCATCACTTGACAGAGGCAAATGAAACCTGACAGGAGAGAGGTTTCTTAACATGATGCTCCTGTCAGGAGAGGGTTTCTGTTCAGAGGTAAAAGCTGCTTCTGGAACCTGCATTCTGGTTTGGAGGTCCCTGCCACAAACACAGTAGGACCCTCCATCCCAAGCTGTGCCTGGATATGGCCACAACTGTGCATCAAGAACAAGAATCAGGCTGGGTGCAGTGGCTCACACCTATAGGCCTAGCACTTGGGGAGGCTGAGGTGGGAGGATCACTTGAGCCTAGGAGTTCAAGATCAGCCTGGCCAACGCAGTGAGACCTCATCTCTACAAAAAGTCAAGAAATTAGCCAGGCGTGGTGGTGTGTACCGGTGTTCTCCGCTACTTGGGAGGCTAAAGCTGGAGGATCGCTTGAGCCCAGGAGCTCGAGGCTATAGTGAGCCGTAATCATGCCACTACACTCCAGCCTGGGCAACCAAGCGAGATCTGTGTCAGAATGAAAAAAACAAAAAATAGGGACCAGTCTGGGCAAAAGCTGGAGGGTGCACAGAGCCTTTGTGTCAATAGTTCTTCAAAAATTGTCTCAGCTCCTATGCCAGTATCCTCTCCTAACTCCCCTTCCCGCCCCCGTCTGCACTAAAAATGTAAGATAGTTGTGGAGGGGGAGGTTGGTTAACCACAGAGAAGGACTAAGCATTCCAGACTTCCACCATGGCCCGTTCCAGGTCAGGCTCTGCCCGTCCTTCCTGGAGGTCAGAGGCAGCCTTGATAGCTTGTGACAGTCGAGAGCCTCTGCTCAGTTGGCCATGAGTGACAGACAAGCAAGGCAGATGGGTCTAGGCAAACGCTCCCACTATGCCCAGCCCCTGCTGCACTCCAGAGGCCTTCCACGCTGATACAGCCACCACTGTACTCTTCGGGAAGGGAGGGCCCAACAATCCTGCCACCTGGCTAGTGTTGGCAGGTATCAGAGGTAACTGTACCCTCTCCATCAAAGGGTGGAACGTGGGAAGAAGCAGAACACAAGGAGGCCATGCCGGTGCCTGGGCAGATGGTGGACGGGTTCTGGCATGTGAAGCCTCAAGGGCTGTCCACAGTTCGCACTTCATGGTGACATGTTTGTTTTTGTTTTTTGAGACCAAGTCTCATTCTGTTGCCTTGGCTCACTGCAACCTCCGCCTCCCAAGTGTAAGCAATTTTCCTGCCTCAGCCTCCTGAGTAGCAGGGATTACAGGCATGCACTTCCACACCTGGCTAATTTTTGTATTTTTAGTAGAGACCGAGTTTCATCACATTGCCCAGGCTGGTCTCAAATTCCTGGGCTCAAGTGATCCACTCATCTCAGCCTCCCAAAGTGCTGGGTTTATAGGTGTGAGCCACCAGGTTTTTTTCTTTTCTTTTTGAGACAGGGTCTCTCGCTCTATCGCCCAGGCTGAAGTGCAGTGGTAGGAATGTGGCTCATTGCAGCCTTGACTTCCCCAGGCTCAAGCCATCCTCCCACCTCAACCTCTTGAGTGGCTGAGACTACAGGCACGTGCCACTGTGCCAAGCTAGGCAGCATGGTTTTTGAAGTGTAGGGGACAGGTTATGCCTTACTGCCTCATGGCTTTGCCAGAGGCATGTGGATCCTCCTGGGGCAGCCATAGGCGTATGACAGAGGAAGTGACATGACACCAGATGTCGCTGCTGCCCATAACCAATGCCAAAGCACAGCCAGAACCCAGCACTATAGTTCAGTTCTCGGTCATCTTCAACCAGGAGCTCAGCACTTAGGGCAGGCAGGACTCACCCTGCTTCTAGCTTGCAGGACTGTCCTGAGGCCTCGTGAGATAAAAGAGTTGAGAGCATGAGACCCAAGCAAAGGCTCAGCATCCATGACCCATGGCTTCTTCTACTTACAGTGCTTGCCAGTCCCGCTCTGGACATGGGGAGGACAGGAAGCCAGCGTGTCCAAGCCTTGAGTGTGATATCTTTTTCTTCTTTTGAGACAAAGCCTCACTCTGTCACCCAGACTGGAGTGCAGTGGCATGATCTCAGCTCACTACAACCCCTGCCTTCAGGGTTTCAAGCCATTCTTCCATCTCAGCCTCCTGAGTAGCTGAGACTACAGGTGTGCACCACCACACCCAGCTCACTTTTTCTATTTTTTGTAGAGATGAGATTTCACCATGTTGCCCAGGCTGGTCTTAAACGCCTGGGCTCAGTGAGATCACTCCTTGAACTCAAGTGATCGTTCTGCCTTGCCTCCCAAAATGCAGGGGATTACAGGCATAAGCCAATGTGCCTGGCCGGCCTCCTGGAGTGGGATTTAGAGACTGGTTCTCTCTGGGGCAGCCTACACAGGCTGCCCATACGTGGAAAAGGAAGGGATAAAGAGACACAAGAGAATGCCCCCACCAAAACATCAGGCAAATGGCTCTTTAAAATGCTCAAAGCAGGCCAGGCATGGTGGCTTACGCCTGTAATCCCAGCACTTTGGGAAGCCACAAGGCGGGTGGATCACAGGTCAGGAGTTCAATACCAGCCTGGCCAACATGGTGAAATCCCATCCCTACTAAAAATACAAAAATTAGCTGGGCATGGTGGCACATGCCTATAATCCCAGCTACTCAGGAGGCTGAGGCAGAAGAACTGCTTGAACCGGGACCCGGGAGGCAGAGGTTGTAGTGAGCCGAGATCGTGCCACTGCATTCTAGCCTGGGCTACAGAGTGAGACTACAGAAAAAAAAATGCTCAAAGCAATGGGTAGTGGAGGAGTGTGTGAAAGTGGTCACCTCCAGGTACAGGAAATAAGTAAGTGTGCCATTTATAAAGAATTTAAAATAAGACCTTTTGGGCATGACAACTCACATCTGTAATCCCAGAACTTTGGGAAGCAAGGCAGGACAGTCACTTGAGGCCTGAAGTTCAAGACCAGCCTGGGCAGCAAAGCAGTCCCTGTCTCTACAAAACATTAGCAATGACTCACATCTGTAATCCTAGCACTTTAGGAGGTGGAGGCAGACAGATCACCTAAGGTCAGGAGTTCAAGACCAGCCCACCAACATGGTGAAACCTCATCTCCACTAATAAATACAAAACTTAGCCACCTTGCACCTATAATCCCAGCTACTTGGGAGGCTGAGACAGAAGAATCACTTGAACCTTAGAGGTGGAGGTTGCAGTGAGCCGAGACTGCACCACTACACTCCAGCCTGGGCAACAAAGCGAGATTCTGTCTTGAAAAAAAAGTTAGCTGGGCATGGTGCTTGTAGTCCCACCTACTTGGGAGGCCGAGCTGGGAAAATCACGAGGTCAGGAGTTAAAGACCAGCCTGACCAACATGGTGAAACTCCGTCTCTACTAAAAAAAAAAAAAAAATATATATATATATATACAAAAATTAGCCAGGCATGGTGGTGCACACCTGTCATCCCAGCTACTTAGGAGGCTGAGACAGGAGAATCTCTTGAACCCAGAAGGCGGAGGCGACAGCCTGGGCGGATAGAGTGAGACTATGTCTCAAAAAAAAAAAAACAAAAAACAAAAAAACAAAAAGGCCAGGTACAGTGGCTCCCGCCTGTAATCCCAGCACTGTGGGAGGCTCAGGAGGGCGGATCACAAGGTCAGGAGTTCAAGACCAGCCTGGCAAAGATGGTAAAACCTCATCTCTACTAAAAATACAAAAATTAGCTGGGTATAGTGGCAAGTGCCTATAATCCCAGCTACTCAGAAGGCTGAGACAGAAGAATCTCTTGAACCCAGGAGACAGAGGTTGCAGTGAGCCGAGACTGCACCATTGCACTCCAATCTGGGCGACAAGAGCAAGACACTCAAAAAAAAAAAAAAAAAAAAAAAAAAAAAAAAAAAAAAAAAAAAAAAGAATTTAAAAAATATGTAAGAAGTGTAAGGATACATATTTAAAAAAAAAAAAACTTAGAAAATAAAACTGGCTTGGTTTATTCTCTTCATGCAATGGCAACTCTAAATAATATCTGTAAGAAAAGGCTCCTCCTGGCAGGGGCTGACAGCTCCCATTACCTGTCTTGGGACACCACCAGCCCAAAGGAAACTAGTCCAGAGTCAGTCTCTGGGTTTCTACTTGGCATCACCCAACACTCAGCCATTAAAATCTTTAATTGCAGATACCTTTTTTTCCCCATGCCTCCAAGTCTCACCAAAAACTCTAATATAAAACACAATAGTAGGTCCACTGTGTGGTTAAGAGCAAACTCTGGGTTCAAATCCCAACCTCCCCACTTAACAGATACATGGAAGTTATTTAACTTCTCTGTGCCTCACTTTTCTCATTATGAAATGGTGACAGTGCAGTACTTCATAATGCTCTTACAAAGATTAAGAGTTAAAATGGTACAGTGCATATAACAATGCCTGGCATAAATACAACATACAGGTTCATTATTAGTAGTACAGCCTCCCGCTTAGATTACTTAGGCAGAGGGGACACAACCACAGTAACACCCAGGGAGGAAGGGAACTGACCTCCTACTGCATATCTGCCTGGCCCTGCTTCTAGGTGAGTGCCCAAAAACAGAGAAGCCTCCCTTCCCTCTTATTCAAAAAAGGCTGCAGACCAAGATGTCCCAAGCACCAAGATGTCCCAGATGCTTTCAAATGCTATTGATATCAAAGAAAAGAGGTGCCCAAATTGTACACTAGATCCAGGAACTCCTACACACTAATCTAGAGTACTTAACCCCCTACCCCCCACTCCCCCCTTCCTGTTTCATCCACACAAGTCTAAGCACCTGCTCACCCGCACCTCAGGGAGGGCTGATTTCTAGCCACCCAGTGGTACCAGGGCCTTGGCTGCTTCCTGACACCCCTCTGAGGACACATGATGGGCTCGGGTACCAGACCTGCAAGCAGCAGCCCTGTCCCAGCCACACTGGAATGAGGTGGGAAAGCAGGGAAGGGCCCAGCCCCTCAGGTCAAACTGTAGCCCACTTAGGTGCCATTAACCCCTGACTTTCTATAGCTTACCATTAAGCTGGCAAAAACTTTTTTAACTCTTAGAAACTTATACTCTTCCTCAACCCAATAGTATAAATACCACTCTCCCCATTCCTGGGGTGCCCCCCAGTTAAAAATTACTGTAACTTAATCTCTAAACTTATCAAGTTGTATAAACTACACTTTATACACTAAACATACAGCTTTATATATGACAATCATACCTCAAAAAAGTGGTTTTTAAAAATTACTATAATTGCCAGGTGCGGTGGCTCACGCCTGTAATCCCAGCACTGTGGGAGGCTGAGGTGAGTGGATCACGAGGTCAGGAGTTCGAGACCAGCCTGACCAATATGGTGAAACACCATCTCTAAAAAAAAAAATTACTGTAACTTAGTATTACCTTGTACAGTTAGTTGTCCCTCAATATCTTAGGGGGATTGGTTCCAGGATTCCCCCTTGGATATCAAAATCTCCAGATGTTCAAGTCCCTTATACAAAACGTGTATATAACCCTATACACAGGCCAGGTGCGGTGGCTCATGCCTGTAATTTCAGCACTTTGGGAGGCCAATATGGGTGGATCACTTGAGGTCAGAAATTAAGTTCAAGCCTGCTGAAACCCCACCTCTACTAAAAATACAAAAATTAGCCAGGCATGGTGGTGGGCACCTGTAATCCCGGCTACTCAGGGGGCTGAGGCAGGAAAATCACTTGACTCTGGGAGAAGGAGGTTGCAGTGACCCGAGACCATGCCACTACACTCCAGCCTGGTCAAAACAAAACAAGGCCGGGCGTGGTAGCTCACGCCTATAATCCCAGCACTTTGGGAGGCTGATGTGGGCCGATCACCTGAGGTTAGGAGTTCAAGACCAGCCTGGTCAGCATGGTGAAACCCCGTCTCTACTAAAATCACAAAAATTAGCCGGGTGTGATGGTGCGTGTCTGTAATATAGCCAGGAGGCTGAGGTGGGAGAATCGCTTGAACCCAGGAGGTGGAGGTTGCGTGAGCCCAGCTCATGTCACGGCACTCCAGCCTGGGCAACAGAGGGAGACTCTATCTCAAAAAAAAAAAAAAATCACATTTACCCCTCCCCAGAGACACGATAACTACACCCAGTTATCCCTAGAGAATCACTAAGACAGGACATGTTTAGGTCTGAAGTTTGGCAGCACTGACACAATCTACCCTGGGCAGGTTCATGTACTATATTAACTCATGTGATCCCCAGCTCCAGCCAAGACTTACCTGTGGTACAGCAAGCAGAGCCTCTAGATTGGAAGGGACACTCAGCTTCTCCCCTTAATTCCCTGCTGTCCTCCTTAGCTTTCAAATGGTATCAAAGCTTTGAACACAACTTCCCAAGTGGCAGAAAAATGCCAATTTTCCTCTAATCCCACAGTCATTACTGCCCTAATCCCAGACTCTCACTATGGCTGCATTGCCTGATAAATTGCTGCAATATAGCAAACTCCAGGTAGTTACCCAAACAAGCCATGTGGTTACACAAACCTACCCCCTTACTTATACATGTGACTCCCTCTTCTTGGAATGCCATTTCCACCCTCCACAGGTCTAATCTAACTCCTCCTACTCACCCACATCTCAGGGAAGGCTGACCTCTAATCTCTCAGGAGCACCATGGTACCACGTGCTGATATGATATCCCTTTATTTTATCTACCATTGCATTTCACATACCACCACTTCCTGGCAAGTCCTTCTCACCTCCTAAGCTGAGAATTTTCACTTGTATCCGTAACCCCTGGGTCCAGAAAGAGAACTTAATGCTTATGACATGGATAAAGCCTATGGGTAAGGCAGGCAAGCAGGCAGGGCTATCCAAAGCAGTTCAAGACAAGCAGCCCCACTGAAAACTTCCAGAACCATGAAAATACACTCCCTCCTTCAGTGACCCAGCAGCGCCTTTAGGAACTGAGGTCCTGTGGGCAGCAGCATTCCTTGGTTTTCTAGACTTGCTCTAGCTAATCTCCAAGAGTTGACTGGGAAGAAAGAGTCCGCCTCAATCAGCCATGGGAGAAAACCACCACTGCTAATGCTTATTCTCCAGATGGTGTGTGGCTCTTAGTGGCTGCAAAACTGACTGCCTAGGGGGTATCTAAACCACAGGGAGGATTCCAGTTCCAGCCTACACCACCAATCCAAGATGGAGCTACCAGCAGAGGGGCTCATGGCCCACTATTCAAAAGACTAGGCCAGGGCTTGGGGAACAACACTTTCCCTCAGCAGACCAAACAGACACTGGGCTCCAGGAGACCCTTGGAACCCTTAGTTGTGTACCTCTGCTAAACATGAGCCCACCATGCCCTTTTGCAAGTGCGCTGACTTTGAACTACCACGGGACCGTAAGCCATCTCAACCCCCAAGGAGGAATAGCAGGGACTCAATTTTTTGAGGATCCTGTCCTCTTTCTCAGAAAAGGTACTTAAAAATGCTAACCTTCAAATGCTGTTTTCAAGACTTTAGCCTGGAAACATGGCTCACCCTTCTCACCCAATACAGTGGGTCTGAGAATCTGCTCAGTCCCAGCCTCTTGGTCAGTGTGAAGTCCCCACTGAAGTCAATCCTCTAGCAGAAGTGGGGTTCTGGGTCCCCACCCAGCTTCACAGGAGACATGCTCTCCCCCAATTTCAGCCCACAGCAGGGGGCCAAGCAGAAACCCCCAACACTCCAGGAACCCTGTCACCCTCCCCAACTGTCAGAGGAGATTCTGAACAGTCAGGTAGAGTCAGGATGGGGCTAAGATCCCCAAAGCCAAGGGCCTGTAGGCATCAAGGTCCAAGGAGGGCAAGGCCTTCTGGAGCCCAAACAACCCCACCACACTCAAGCCATTAGTGGACAGATGTCAGAGTTGTATATTCTTCCCTTCCCCTTCCCCCAAAAAGTGGGGATCCAGACCTAGATTCTTATCGACTGAGGCTGGCTGTAGGCCTCTGAATTGCCGAGAGGGGGCTGGCGGTGCTCACGGTGCTCTGCTCAGCCCAGCCCAGCCCAGCCCAGCCCTGCCCAGGGTGAGCGGCGCCATCCTGCACCAACCCCCCAGCACAAGGGGAAGAGACACCACCAGTCCACACCACAGACTCTGCGGTTTCTCCCCCAGACCAAGGGGAAGGGAGCCCAGCGTGGATAACCAGCCCTTGGTTTCCTGGGCGAGAATATGCCAGGGAAGGCCAGGAAGGGTCTCTCAGCCCTGGAATGACGCAGCAGAGGCCAGAGGCACTGCGAAGCCTGTCCCCTTCCACTCCAGTTCCCCTCTCCGCCAGCCTAGCTCATCGTTCCTATTCACTGATAGCTTTGAGGCTTTTATCCAGCACCCCACCCCGCGCACACATCCTCCTCACCATCCATGAGCCACCCAGCTGCTGGTGGTTCCAAGGGGGCCGCCTCACACTCCCTTTTGCACATGGCCGGTGGAAGAGATGTGATCGCCCCTCCTGGCAGAATCCACCCAGGCCAGCTTTGGGGTCCTGGCTTGGCTGCCAGGACAAACCCGGAGAGAGGAGAACGAACTGAGTGTCTTCAGTCATTTCCTTCCAAACTAATTAACTTGTGGGCTCACCTCCGCCAAACCCCAGGTTCTGGGACTGTGAAGAAAGCCCGCCCACACCCATGACAACAGCCCGGTGAACCGAGGTGCCGACCGGCCGGCCCCCAAGGTCACCGGGAGGGGGTCGGGGTGGGAAGGGCAGTGGAGTGAGGGTGCCGCCCGCGGGCCGTGCTAATCCCGCTCAGCTCTGTGCCGCCGAGACGCGGTACCGGCCACGCGGGAGGTGCACCTCGGAGGAGGGCGATGAGCGAGTCGGGGGTAGGGAGCGAGGGGCGCGCTGGCAGCAAGCGTGAGACGGACGCAGCGCCGCTCTCCCACCGCGGGACGCCCGGACGGGGGTTGGCGCGCGGCCCGCCTCGAGCCCGGGAGGGCGGGGAGACAATGCCCGTCCGGCGGGACAGTCCAGGCCGCACGCCCCCGCCCACGGACACGGGCCGCTCCTCCCCGGGCGACGGGCAGCGGCGGGAAGGCGCCGGGAGCGTTGGCGACCCCGGCCCAGCGCAGCGCGGCAGGCCCCGCTTGCCCTCTCCCGCGCCCGCCTCGCGTGCGCTTCACCCGGGAAGTCCCGGGGCCACAGACCCACCTCCTCCTCCAGGGCGCCGCCGGAGCCCATGCTGGAGCCGGTGCCGGTGCCTCCGCCGTGTTCGCTGTCCGGCTTCGGGCTGCTCATGGTGCGGGGGAGGGGGCGGCGGGAAGGAACGCTAGGGCTAGCGCCACGCCGGCCCCGCGGGGAGTGGGAAGGGGCGCGGTGAGCGGTGCGCTCGCGAGTGCGGGGAGGGTGGCGGGAGGCCCGCGGGGCGGTGAGAGGGACAGCCGCCGCGTCGGGCCGGGGTCACATCAAGTTTGGCGGGTGCGGGAGGTGGGGAGGGGGTGCGGAGGGGGAGGCAGTGGGAGCCGGAGAGGCCGCCGCCTCCGCCTTTTCACTGCGACCGGCGAGTGCGGCGGCGGCGGCGGCGGCGGCAGGGGGCGGGCGCCGGGGGAGGGGGCGGGCGGCGGCCTGGGGCGGGGGCCGGAACCGGCCTCAGCTGGGGCCCGGCCAGCCCCCTCCCCCGCCCGCCGCGCGGTCTCCGGGGGAACGCGCAGCCAATCCCCGCCGCCCACCGCGGGCTCGCCGGGGCCCGGGCCGCTGCACTGCGGCCTCCGGCGGGGCCTTTCACCTCTCTCTTGGGTCAGCGCTCTCCCTCTCCCCTTTTCCCCGGCTCCCTTCTCCACGGCAAGTTTTTAAACTTTGATGAACTCGCCCAGAGAACTTTCTTAAAGGGACCGCGCGTTGCGGGTCCCAGCCTGCAGGAGGTGGAGCCAGTGCCCGGCACCCCGCGCCCCGGTCCCTAGGCGGCCCCGCGCTTGGGGCGCCTGCAGCGGTTTCTGGGCCATCGACCCCGCTTGTATCCTGATCTGGGATTTTGAGGTGTCCGACGCACTGATTCTGCCTCCAAACCCAGCCGCCCAGACCTCCTCCGCGCTCTCTTCCACCCCCAAAGCAGAGCGGGAGGCCGGGTTCTGGGGATGATGGCCGCGGGGAGTGGTTGGGAGACACCTGGGCTCTGGCCCTGGCTGAGCGCTGTTCCGCTGAGTGACCTTGAGGAAATCACTTCCCCTCTCTGGCCTCAGGCTCTCAGCCAAGAGGGTGGGACTTAGGATCTCAAACGCCTCACTCCCAGTCACTATCTGAATAGGACTTA
>PVKP010009707.1:0-45667 GCA_004027715.1 Plecturocebus donacophilus
ATAATATCTATAAAATTTTATATGTAATATAATATATATAGTGCCATGATATATATGTGTATATTTATATATTATATATTATAATATATCTTATATTATAATATATGTCTTATATATAATATATATCTTATATTATAATTTATATAATATATATTTTATATTATAATTTATATAATATATATCTTATATTATAATTTATATAATATATTATACTTTATGTAATATATTATAATTTATATAATATATATTATGTTATAATTTATATAATATATATATATGGTGCCATGATTGAGTCTGGGTACTTGTCACTTCAACTATTTATCATTTCTATGTATCAGGAGCATTTCAAGTCCTATCATGCAGCTATGTTTAAATATAGAAAACATTGTCATTAACTATATAGTTGCCCTATTCTCTTATCAAACATTATAACTCCCTCCTATCTTAACTATATGTTTGTACCCATCAACCAACCTCTCTTCATCCTCCTCGCACCCACACATATCCTTCCCAGCCTCTGGTAACTCATTCTACTCTGTATCTCCATAAGATCAGCTTATTTAGCATCTGCAAGAGTAAGAAAATGCAGTATTTGTCTTTCCGGGCCTGGCTTATTTCACTTAACATAATGACCTTCAGTTCCATTCATGTTGCTGCAAATGAGAAGACAACTATATTTTTATGAGTGAGCAGTATTCTGTTTTGTATGTATACATCTTCTTTATCCATTCTTCATTGATGTACTTATGTTGATTCTGTTTCTTTGCTATTGTGAATATGGTTGAAATAAACATGGGGGCTGCAGTAAACATGGGGGTGGTATACTGATTTTCTGTCCTTTGGATAAATACCCAATAATGGAATTTCTGAGTTATATAGTAATTCTATTTTTAGCTTTTTGAGAAATCTCCATACTGTTTTCCTTAGTGGCTCTACCCATTTATATTACCATTAACAGTGTATAAGAGTTCTCCCTTCTCTGCACACTCACCAGGATCTGTAGTTTTTCTAACTAGCATAAGATGATATCTCATTGTGGTTTTGATTTGAGTTTCCCTAATGATAAGTGATGTTGGCTATTTTTTCATATACTTCTTGGTCAATTGTTTGTCTTCATTTGAGAAATGTGTATTCAGATAGTTTGCCCACTTCTTAATGTGATTGTTTGATATTTTGCTCTTCAGTTGTTTGAGTTCCTTCTATATTCTGGATATTAGTCTCTTGTCAGATGGATGGTTTGTAAATATTTGCTTTCATTAAATAGACTGTCTCTTCACTCTTGATTGTTTTCTTTGCTGTGCAAAAACTTTTTATTTTGATACAGTCCCATTTGTTTATTTTCATTTTTCTTGTCCATGCTTTTGAGGTCTTACCTATAAAACCTTTATCTAGACCAATGTCCAGAAAAGTTTTCCCTAGATTTTTACATAGTATTTTTATAGTTCTATATCTTATGCCTAGGATTTAGACAATTTTGAATGATTTTTGTACATGGTGAGAGACAAAATGTCTATTTTTATTCATCTATATGTGGATATTCAGTTGTCCAGCATGATTTATTAAAGAGGGTTTCTTTTCACCAGTGTATGTTATTAGTACCTTTGTCAAAAATCTGTTGGCTGTAAATTGATTTATTTCTGGGTTTTTAATTCTATTCCATTAGTCTGTACTTCTGTTTTTATATCAAGGAGATGCTGTTTGTGGTTTTGAAGTCAGGTAGTGTGATGTCTCCAGTGTTGTTTTTTTTTTTTTTTTTTTTTGCTCAGGATTGCTTTGATTAAAACAGCTCTTTTTGAGTTCCATACAAATTTTAGGGTTACTTTTTCTATTTCTTTGAAAAAATGGTATTGGTATTTTATAGGGATTGCATCAAATCTGCAAATTGCTTTGGGTGGGTATGGTCATTCTTACAATATTAATTTTTTTGGTCATGAGCATGGGATGTCTTTCCATTGTTTGTGTTCTCTTCAGTTTCTTTCATCATTGTTTTGTAGTTTTCCTTATGGGGTAGTTCACCTTTTTGGTTAAATTTATTTTTAGACATTTGTAGGAATTATAAATAGGATTGCCTTCTTCATTTATGTTTCAGCTATTTCATTATTGGTATATAAAAATGCTACTAATTTCTGTATATTGATTTTATATTCTGCAATTTCACTAAATTCGTATATCAGATCTAAGAGTTTTTTGAGGGAGTCTTTATGTTTTTCTAAATATAAAATCAAGTCGTCTTCAAAGAGAGACAATTTGACTTCTTTTTCAACTTGGATGCCTTTTATTTTTTTCTCTTGCCTGATTGCTCTGTGTAAGACTTCCAGTACTACATTGAATCAAAGTGGTATAAGTGAAGTCACTTATCTTGTTCTAGTTCTTAAAGGAAATGCTTTCAACTTTTCCCCATTTGGTATGATATTAGCTGTGAGTTTGTCATACATGGTCTTCATTATTTTGAGGTATGTTCCTTCTGTGCCTAATGTGTTGAGATTTTTTATTGTAAAGGGATGCTGGATTGATTAAATGTTATTTCTGTCTATTGAGATGATCAGATGGTTTTTGTTCTAAATTCTCTTTATGTGCTGTATTACATTTGTTGATTACATATGTTGAACCATTTTTGCATCCTTGGTAAGAAACCCACTTGATCATGGAATATTTTTTATGTGATATTGGATTTAATTTGATTGTATTTTGATAAGGATTTTTGCATCTATGTTCACTAGGAATACGTGTCTGTAGTGTGGGGTGGGTGTGTGTGTGTGTGTGCATGTGCATATGTTTTGATGTACTTAGGAGAATGTTCACATGTTTGGTGAAACTCATCTGTGAATCCATCTGATCCTGGGCTTCTTGTTGTTATTGGGAGGCTGTATATTGTTGCTTCAAACTCACTATTTCTTATTGGTCTGTTCAGAATTTCTGTTTGTTCTTGGTTTCATCTTGGGAGGTTGTATGTTTCAGGAAGTAATCCATTTTTCTCTCAGTTTTCTCATTTGTGTGCCTATAGTTGTTTGTAATAGTCTCTGTTAATCTTTTGCATTTCTGTGGTATCAGTTTTTTTTTTCAATTCTGTTTATGTTTATTTGGATCTTCCTTCTTGATTTGTTCATCTAGTGGTTTATCAATTTTTAAAATATTTTTAAAGAACCAACTTATTTTTCTGTTGATCTTTTGCATGTTACTTTTTTTTTCTTAGGGAGTCTCACTCTGTCACTCAGGCTGGAGTGCAGTGGCATGATCTTGGCTCATTGCAACCTCCGGGTTCAAGTGATTCTCCTGCCTCAGCCTCCTGAGTAGCTGAGTTTACAGATGCGAACTACCACGCCCAGCTAATTTTTTATTTTTAGTAGAGACAGGGTTTCACCATGTTGGTCAGCTAGTCTCAAACTTCTGAAGTCATGATCCATATGCTTCAGCCTCCCAAAGTGCTGGGATTACAGGTGTGAGCCACCACGTCCAGCCTGCATGTTACTTTTGACTCTATTTTATTCTGATCTGATCTTTTTATTTCTTTTCTTCTGTTAATAGTAGATTTGGTTTGTTCTTGCTTTTCTAGTTCCTTGAGATGTAACATTAGTTTTTTTAATTTGTGATCTTTATACTTTCTTGATGTGGGCATTTAATGGTATAAACTCTCTTAGCACTACTTTTACTGTACCCAAAAGGTTTTGTTATGTTTTGTTTCCATTTTTATTTGTTTCAAAAATGGTTTAAGTTCCCATCTTTTCTTTGACCCAATGATTGTTTAGGAATATGGTGTTTAACTATCATGTATTTGTATAGTTTCCAAAGTTCCTCTTGTTACCAATTTTTAGTTTTATTTTGTTATGGCTTAAGAAGATACTTGATATGATTTTGATTTTTAAAAATTTGTTGAAGCTTGTTTTTGGCCTAATATGTGGTCTATCTTAGAGAATGTTCCATGCGCTCATAAGAAAAATGTGTATTCTGCATTTGGGTAGAGTGTTCTGTAAATTTCTGCTGGTTCATTTAGTCGAAAGTCCAATTCACATCCAATGTATTTTTTTGCTTTTTTGTCTCAATGATCTGTCTAATGCTTTGAGTAGGATGTTTAAATCCTCCACTATAATTGTATTGCTGCCTCTTTCTGTCTTGAGTTCTAGTAATATTTATTTTATGAGTCTGGGTGTTCCAGTGTTGGGTACATACATATTTAGAATTGTTAAGTCCTCTTACTGAATTGATCCCTTTATCATTGTGTAGTGACCATTTTTGTCTTTTCATAAAGTGTTTTTTATTTAAAGTCTATTTTATCTGATATAGCTACTCTACTCCTTTTTGGTTTCTGTTTGCATGGAATATATTTTTCTACCTCTTTTCTTTCTGTACATATGTGTCTTTAGAGAGAAAGTTTTTTATAAGCAATATATGGTTGGATCATCTTTTCTTTTTCTCATTTTCCTTATCTATATCTTTTAAGAGGAGCAGAAATTTAATACATCTATATCTTTTAAGAGAAGTGTAAATTTATTTACATTCAGGTTAATATTTACGTGTGAAGTTTTGTTCCTGTCATATTTGTCTTTAGGTGAAATTGTGGTTAGGTGAAATTCTGTTGTGTTGCCATTCAATTCCTTTCTCTTCCTTCTTTATGTGATTATTTTATAAGACTTGTGAGTTTTATATGTTTTAATGTTTTCATGGTGGTAAATATCAAACTTTCATTTCCATGTTTAGGACTTCTGAACATTTTTTGTGGGACCAGTCTGATAGTAATGAGTTTCCTCAATATTTTCTTATTTGGGAAATACTTTATTTTTTCTTTATTTGTGAAGCTTGATTTTACTATGCATAAAATTTTTGGTTGCAGTTTTTTTCTTTCATCATTTTTTTTAAGACTGAGTCTTGCTCAGTTGCCCAGGTTGGAGTGCAATTGCGCTATCTTGGCTCACTGCAGCCTCTGCCTCCTGAGTTCAAGTGATTTTCCCACCTCAGACTCCTGAATAGCTGGGATTACAGGCATGAACCACCACACCTGGCTACGTTTGTTATTTTTAGTAGAGATGGGGTTTCATTACGTTGGCCTGCCTGGTCTCAAACTCCTGGCCTCAAGTGATCTGCCAGCCTTGGCTTCCCAAAGTGCTCAGATTACAGATGTGAGCCACCATACCAAGTCTGTTTCAGCACTTTTTAAATGCCTTCCCATTCTCTTCTGGCCTGTAAGTTTTCTGCTGAAAATTTTGCTGTTAGTCTGATGGGGTTTCCATTATAGATGAGTAGGCACTTTTATCTTGCTGCTTTAAAAATTCTTTTCTTCTTTTTGATTTTAGATAGTCTGATGATAATGTATCAGGGTGAAGTTTATTTTGCAGTGTATTTGTCTGAGGATTGCTGGGCCTTTTGTATCTGAATATCTGAATCACTAGCTAGAATAAAGATGTTTCCATCAATTGCTTCCTTAAATAAGTTTTCTAAACTTCTGTATTTTTCTTTCCCCTCAGAAATTCTGGTAATTCTGAAGTTCACCCAGTTTATGTAGTTCCAAACATCTTGAAGGCTTTGTTCATTATTTGTATTATTTTCTCTTTATTTTTGTCTGACTAGATTAGTTCAAAATATATGTCTTCAAGTACTGAGATTCTTTTACTTGGTCTAATCTACTATTTAAATTTTTTAAACATTTTGAAATTTCTTCAATGAACTTTTCAGATCTACTGTTGCTATTTTGTTTTTCATAAAGGTGTCTATCACCTTGGTAATTTTTTCATTAATATCCTAAATTGATTTTCTAATTTTTCTGTCTTTGGGTTTTCTTCATAGTCTAAATTGTTTTTCTGATTTATTTCTTTCATTCGTATCCTAAATTGGTTTTCTGATTTCTTTTGCATCTCTTGCATTGAGCTTCTTTAAAACCTGTACTTTGAATTCTTTATCTGGCATTTTGAGAATTTCTTTTTGGTTAGCATCTATTGCTGGAAGAGGATTACTATATTTCTTTGAGGGTATCATAATACCTTGCTTTTTTCATGCTTTTTGTATCTTTTCATTGATTTCTAGACATCGGAGCAACAGTAGCTTCTTATTTGTGAATTTTTCTTTTATTGGGAGGAGCACTTTTTTTCTTGAAGATGTGACTGTGATGGTTGGTTATGGTCATTTGGCTTTGCTTCTGGATACATGTAGTGGCACAGACTCTATGATTTCCCTGGCTATAAATAGCTTTAGTGTGGTATGTTTCTTGAATGCAGTTGTAGTAGTGGTGTACTGGGTGGATGAGCAGGCTCATGACCTCTTGGGCAGCTGGGGTGGAATAAGCAATGAGCAATGGCAGTGGTCATGAGAAACTTTTCTTCTTCCTGAGCACTGTAATTTTGTGTTAGGGATTGTTGCAATTGGCTGTGTGGACTGGCCTCCAGTCTAGTAGTTGGCTCTTGCAGGTTAGAGCCAGCTGCAGTGGTCGTGGTAGGATTTATGCCAACCTCTCTTTCCTGAGAGAAGTACTTGGATGTCCCACATTGTGGAGTGGGCAATGGAACCCCAGGAGCCTGGATCCTGGAGCAGGGAATGAAGGTGGGTGGAGCTGGACAGGGCAAGCCTGTACTCAGGCCGACCAGTGGCAGGTGCATTTGACAGCCCCAATGGAAGTGGTGAGGCAGTCCTCAGATGCTCAGTTGAATGCCTGGCTTAGAGGCAACTGCTGACATGGCATAGAGTTAGCATGGTGAGGGAGAAGTCCCAGTGCTGCAGCCTTGACAGCAGGAGTGGAACCTTTAAGCCTATAGTTTTATCTGTAGATTTCTACTTCTGATTTAATACTCAGAAATGTTCTCTGATTTAAGGAGACTATATGTCTTTGATATTGGCCCCAGAATTATATTGTAGGTAATGTATAACTAATTATTATTACTATTTTTTGAGACTGAGTTTTGCTCTTGTTGCCCAGGCTAGAGTGCAATGGTGTAATCTCGGCTTACTGCAACTTCTACCTCCTGGGTTCAAGTAATTCTCCTGCTTCAGCCACCCAAGTAGCTGGGATTACAGGCATGCACCACCATGCTGGATAATTTTTGTATTTTTAGTAAAGATGGGGTTTCTCCATGTTGGTTAGGCTGGTCTTGATCTCCCGACCTCAGGTGATCCACCTGCCTTGGCCTCCCAAAGTACTGGGATTACAAGCATGAGCCACCATGCCCAGGCACTAATATGTTTTTAAAATTTCTTTCCCCAAGAGTTGTACAATGGAAAGGGTCTCTGAGTTGGGTTGTACCTATGGCTACTTGTTCTCATTTATGCTAAATGTCTTCTAATTTCCTTTGTGTATTTGTTTTGTGTGCTTTGCTGATTTTCCAGTCCTGCAGCCTTCTTGCTATTTCTTTAGTATTTTCATACCCCTCTAATATAGTTCAATACACAGTCATTCAATTAATGTTTTTGAATGAAATGATTACTTTTATACTGGAACATTCCCAAGAAGGAAATGTTTCATTTAACTTTTTAGTATTTTCATTTCCAGTGATTCTTCACACTTGAAAATAAATTAGAATTCTGAACTAGAAGAAACCTGTAAACTAATTCCTGGTCTGAACTGATGATTGTGTGATCTGTAGTTCTGTAGTTGTTAGTTTTTTTTTTTTTTTTTTTTTTCCTCCACTTCTTCCTCTCATCTGTAGTTTTTCAATGGCTTTATCCTTGGGTTACCATTAAGGAAGGTATGGTCTTCAGGCTAACGTGGGTGCTGTCAAACATCATGTCCTAATTTGCATTCATTTGGTGGCATTTAGAAAACCCAAATGCCTCTACTAAGCTACTTTAACAATTTGTATAGAGAAACAAACTGATTTGCTCTGCACAGCTCAGTTAATTCAGTGAATGTGACTTCAACATATCTGAGCTATTAGTTCATTACTGATGCTTACAAAACTAGCACCAAATCAGATGCAAAAAAGATTTTCTCCTTATCTTTATCCTTCACACACTAAAGATGACCAGGAAACAAACGAGACATGGCAAAGAGAATGTGTGTACATATACTTTCTTGGAAAATGATCAGCCTGCTGTATTTAAAAACAAACAGTGTGAGGTATTGTTTTAAGAATTCTCACTAGTCTTTGTTATAGATGCTCTTCTTATACTCATTTTAAAGATGAAGAAACTAGGCCATGAAGAATTAAATAACTTATCTTAGTTCACATAACTACTTGCTAAGACTTGAAATGTTCACTCATTGCCATTTGACTAAAGTATGTGTGAATTCCACCCTTACCTATAGCTATTCTTTCTTAGTTTTTTTATGCTTTCCTTTGTTAATTTCAAAAGTTCAATATAGATCTTTGTAAATACAATATATTTGAATTTAGACCATTTCTAGAACTTGAAAATATTCAATTTGTGTTTATCATGGCTTTTAAATTCTAAACGTATTCAAAAGAAATTATGTTAATAAAATATTCTAAAATAATTTATCATAATTGAAAAAAAATTATTTATATACATCAAGAGGTTTAAATTTCAGCCACACATGGTGGTTCACACCTATAATCCCAGCACTTTGGGAGGTCGAGGTGACTGGATCACTTGAGGTCAAAAGTTCAAGACTAGCCTGGCCAAGTGAAACCCCATCTCTACTAAAAATACAAAAAAATTTGCCAGGCATAGTGGATGCCTGTTATCCCAGCTACTGTGGAGTCTGGGGTATGAGAATTGCTTGAACCTGGGAGGCAGAGGTTGCAGTGAGCTGAGATCACATCACTGCACTCCAGCCTGGGTGATGAAGTGAAACTCCATCTCAAAAAAAAAAGGTTTAAATTTCATATAGCAATGCTTTTGAAAGTATTTAAAATGTATCTTCATGTTATTCAGTCCATTGTCATGTTGGAAAAAAATTAACTTGGCAACATAATAAGTTCTCTAAATTGACTCTAAATTGGTTATCTAAACAAGCAATTCAAAGAACATTTGCTTGTACCCTACTTAAGATAAAATGTCTTGCTGTATTCATCATTAATGGCTGCAATATTCCCAACAAAGAAAATGCAGGTGATGTTGGCATGATGTGTGATGGATTTTGTTCCTGCAACATGGATAAAAACAAAAACAAAAAATATTCAAAATGAATGAATAGCTCCACCTGCCACAGAGCAGATGTACAAACTGGGAAGTATTGTGTATGCATCCATTGTTGTCTTAGCTAATTCCTTGGTTCTAAAGCATTAGATGAGTTTGGCTTTCACCAGTTCTAAAAAAGAAAAAAAAAGATTTATGGTGTTTAGACAGACATGTTCTCTGATGTGCTCAGAATAAAGAAATAAATTCAGAATATAAGAAGACTGGGCATCTGAAAGCCTTTGTGTACACTTACCCTGTATAAGAGAAGTTTATATAAAAAGTTTTTAACATTATTCTAAGCTGTGGTCTTTTCATTACTTTCACGTAGCAGATTTTAAATAATTATAATAAAAAAAGATCCTAAACTATAATTTCTTTAGAATGATGAATTGAGTAAATATCCATTAACACACAACATATCTAAGGCATAATGCCAAACATGGGTAGTCAGTAGACAGGGTAGACCAGAATTACGTGGGCCACTTAAACACAAACATAGTCCCTGATTTCTCACCCAGAGATGTTAATATGGCAAATCTGAAGTGGTACCATGGAATCTGTGTATTCTCATATACATTCATGGTCAGGAATTAGAAGAGTTGTTTTAAACTCGGGCAATTTTGCACCCAAGGGAACATTTGGCAATGCCTGGAGACAGTTTTGATTGTCACCACTTAAAAGGGGTGTATGGTACTGGCTTCTAATGGGTAGAGGACAGAGATGCTGCTACACATCTCACCATGCACAACACTCATTTACAACCACCCCCCAAAAAAGCCTCCAATCTAAAATCTCAATGGTGCCAAGGTGGAGAAATATTGATCTAGAGAATATAAATGTACATTCTTTGAGAGTCTAAAACCAGAGTGAAAAAGATGCACCAAAGTATTGTGCATTCATTCATAAAATAAAATAAATGGCATTAGTCCAAATAATTCAATAAAAATGTAAGCAAAATTTTAGAAATGTATTATCTCAAGATTATTAGTTATTTTAAGAAATGACTAGAGAGATCCTAGCTGAAAAAGTGTGTGAGAGAAACTGAAAAGCTATAAAGAACTAAAAGTAGAATTACCATTTGATCCAGCAATGCCACTACTGGGTGTCTACCCAGAGGAAAAGAAGTCATTATTTGAAAAAGATACTTGCACACACGTTTATAGCAGCACAATTCACAATAGCAAAATCGCAGAACCAACCTAAATGTCCATCAATTAACAAGTAGTTAAAGAAACTTTGATATACCTGTGTATATATATATACGTGTATATACAAAGTATATATATGTATATACAAGTATATATATATACACATATATATCAGAGTGTATATATATGTATATATATACTTATATATACATGTTTCTTAATATATATAAGTATATATATACTTGTATATACTTATATGTATATATATACTCGTATATATACTTATAAGTATATACAAGTATATATATACTTATATACACAAGTATATATATATAAGTATATATACGAGTATATATATATGAGTATATGTAAGTATACTTATATATATATACACATATGCACACACATATACTTATATATATACACATATACATATATATGTGTATGTGTATACATACATATATACGTATATGTATATATATGTATACGTGTATGTATATATACATATATATGTATATGTGTATATATATATATACACACTAGTATATATGTATATATATACACACTAGTATATATATATATACACACTGGTATATATATGTATATATATGCACATTAGTATATATGTATATATATGCACACTAGTATATATATGTATATGTATATGCACACTAGTATATATATGTATATATATATACTTGTATATATACTAGTGTGTATGTGTGTGTGTGTGTATACACACACACACATATTATATCCTGAATGCTACTCAGCTGTAAAAAGAAATGAATTGAAAGCATTTGCAGTGACCTGGATGAAGTTAGAGACTCTTATTCTCAGCAAAGTAACTCCGGAATGGAAAACCAAATACTGTATGTTCTCACTGATATGTGGGAGCTAAGCTATGAGGACAGAAAGGCATAAGAATGATATAATGGACGTTGGCGACTTGGTGGGAACAGTGGGGGTTGGTGAGGGATAAAAGACAACAAATATGATGCAGTGTATACTCAGGTAGTTGTTGTACAAGGTTCTCACAAATCTCCACTAAAGAACTTACTATGTAACCAGATACCACCTGTATCCCAATAACTTATGGAAAAATAAAAATTTAAAAATAAAAGATATTTGCAATGGAAATGATTTGAATAGATTATGCTTGTGCTTGAAAAAGAATTTAAAATGATCCATAACAATTAATAAGGAGAAAAATGTTTATTTACAGACAGCAGAAATTCCTTTTAAAATACTGACTGTGAAGTGAAAATAGATCTACTTTTATAAGTGTCATCTAAACAAGCAAAAAAAAAAAAATCACATCTAGAAGGAGTCCATATGATTTTTTAAAAGTGGTTTTGTCCTTTTTGTGTCCTCATCTTACTCTTACAGATTCCGTTTTTTAGTTTTATATCATCTCTAGAGATCAGAGGCTGAGGAGCAGGAAGTACAATAAATTACTGGATGTTATTTTGATTGCTTTCAATACAGGGTTTGGATTAATAATGAAACCAATTAAATCCTCAAATACCTCCAATGGCAACAGTAAAAATTTAATTTCCAGGGAGAAATAAGGTTAGCTATGTTGAACACCATTTGTACCATTTATAGAAACCCAAATTTTTTAAACATTGGGGGATTCTGCTGTCTCGTCAAAGAACTAGCAGCTGACTGATTTAATCAAAATAATAACAAAAGAATTCATGCTTTTTTTCAGCTGTCTCATGCATCTCTGATGACAACCAGTCAGCAGAAATGATGGAATGCCTCAAGCAGACAAATGGCATGCCTCCCCTTGTGCAAGAATGCACGGTCCTATGTCGAGAAGACTGCACCTTCACTGCTTGGTCCAAGTTTACGCCCTGCTCCACAAACTGTGAAGCCACAAAAAGTAGGCGGCGACAGCTCACAGGTACAGTGCATATTTTACTCTTTAGCATCAGGCAAGCTAAACATCTCTGGATCTTTTGTGTAGAATGTGAGGTCCAAAGGACAGGAATTTGTATCAGGGCTCTCCCTCTCCATTCCTGGATACATATTCTCAAACACAGAACAATGCCTGGTACTTAACATGTACTCAATTAATGTTTGTGAAATAAATGAAAGATGTGAACTATTTTATAGCTATTAAGTTCCTCTCTATATAGTTTTATAATCTTTGCAGTCATAAAAGGCATTGTATTCACCAACTTCTTTTGAGTAGTTCATGGCAAAGTTTGTTGTGTGCTGTCATGCCAGTATCTCAGTGAGCTTGAAGGCAATCCTGATTTGGAAAGATTATCAAAAGCAGATTATCAAATGTCTTTTGCCATTATAAACAATTCGACATTTTAAAATTTTAGTAGTGTAGGCAAAAATCAAATTACATATACTGATTATGCTTTTGTGGTATATTATTAATTATGAGTTCTGTTTTCAGCTGTAAAATCTAATGGAAATTAAAGCAACTAATTGTTTAACTGAATTCCTGGAACAATTTTTGCCTGCAGTATGCAAATAATCGATATAATAGTATATTTTACTACTTTCCTAGATAAATACACCACAAATTCTCTTAACTGCTTATGTATTTGTATATGCAGAAAATGAAGAACCAAAGGAAAAATGCCAGAATAATCATTGACATGATAAAATTGGTGTTGACATTGAAGAATTAAGCACAGATGACCATTTGTTCTCATGAACAGTTTAAGTGCTAATTCTGTTGGTTTCAAGACCCTTTTGTCTGAATGCATTGCTTCTCTGATCACATTTTGAATTTAAATCCCTATTAGGGGCTTCAGTAATCAACTGGAGCCTTTAACAGGATTTCTACATGCAAACTGGGAGTCCATTTATAAGTGTAGATGAAACACATAACCATAAATACAAACATGAAACAAGATATGCTGTACTTCGTACCCTATCTTCCACAAAAATTTGTGCACATATAATGTTATTCAACGTTGCTCGTTTCTAAGATAAAACAAATTTCTCATAGAAAAACAACACAATGAGATGGAATTTATGTGACAGGAATATTTGAAGTTCAGGGGCCAATTAATGAAACTCTGTTTGCCTGTACAAACATAAAGCATCAGAAGCCATTACTCTAGCAACTCATTACATACTTGAGATGAGAGAGAATTTCCTTTAGAGGGAAAGGAAGTTTTTAATTAGTCATCAGTTTTTTTCATTTTTCTTGAAAGTTTGTTGATGATCTTTTATACCTACATAATGAAAATGGAAAATATTGAAAATCCTTAAAATGAAATTTATTCATTTTAAAACCACTACCATTTATGTTATGAATTGTTAAAACTCTAATGAATTTGACCTTTATTTAAAATGTTACATTTATATAAATATTGAATAATAGCTGAATATTTATATGAATATTGAAGAATAGAAAAAAACAGAACATTTTTTTCTGTAAACTCTAACCTAAAAATTGGTCATACTAAAATACTGTTTGAAATTTCTTTTCTGAATTATTAACTGCTGTGCTTTCAGGTGGCTAACTGAACTTTGTGTGTCTTTATGTACAGGTAGCACCAAAACAAGTTAGCAATTTCATGAAATGCATGAGTTCTTTTTTACAAAAACAGTAAAATGAATCATTTAATATCACTGTTGAAAAAAAATCCCACTAGTGAATTGAAATACTTCTACTTTTCAATACTTATTTTTATTGTCATGAAACTAATGCTTGTATTTTGTTATCCCTAGGCAATTTGGTAGTAAATGTAATAAACAATCTCTAACATGAATGATGCTGAAAGCCTTGGACTCAAAGTCTAAAACCATGTGACTCTCTCTTTAATGCAAACACACACACAGAAACATACAAATACAAGACACTTCATTGAATATGGGGCCATATCAGATGTTTAACTTTCTTTTGGCCATTTGTAATAAGAGGCTTTAATTTACTGAGTGTTCTCTGTGTTGTAGCCAAACTATATCATCACAGGTTTTAGACTGAATAGTAATTAACACAATTGTTATAGATGTCAAAAATATTCCATTTATTAGACAGAAAATCTGTCCAGGTTTTTTATATATTATATGAGATATAATAGATATTTATTTATAATAACTAGATAACTGGTATACATTCTGACTTAAGGAAGAAAAAGTCTTTAGAATGTACTAGGGATTGATTTTTAGTACTAACTTGTTCTGAATCCAGTGGTTAATGCTGATTTTGATTAGAATATAATCAAAGTAAAGGACCACTGATAATTTGCTTCTTATTGTGACAACCATTTCTGCATTAACTAACTTGCTCAAATCCTTTATCAAACAGTGATGTTATGTAATTAAGAAGAATGTCATAAACATAGAGGCAGCATATGTTTGTATAGACTATTTGTTCTGCTAGTAACTTCTAGTCACCTTGTAAATGAACATTTTTTTCTTTTATCTCCTCCTCCTCCTTTTTCTTTTCTTTTTTTTACAACTTCCTTTTCCCAACTATTCAATTAACATTTTTTGTTTACTAGTATGTGTGCTAGTCCTTGTTAATACCACAGGGTAATCAATAGACATGACCCACCCTAACTTAACAGAGCTTGCAGTCTAATTGGAGACACAATGAGATTTTTACTAAAGATAATTTCAGTATAGTTTCTGCTATAGTAGCTGTTGTATTGCTTGCTATATTCAAACGAATCCTATTGTAACAAATTACTACAACATTGCTGGCTTAAAGCAGCACAGACTTATTATTTTGCAGGTCTGTAGTGTGACATGGGTTTCACAGATCTAAACACAAGATGTTAATTGGGCTGCATTTCTTTCTGGAGCCTTCAGAGAAAAATTGTTTCCTTTCATTTTCAAGCTTGCAGAGGCTGCCCATGTCCCTGGATCATGTTCCCTTCCCTCCATCTTGAAAGCCAGCAAAGTGGCATCTCTCTAACTATTCTTGCATGTTCAAGGATGGTTTTCTGGAGGGAGTAACATGTTAGCTTTGATTTGAAGGAGAAGTAGACATTAGCTAGCACAAGGAAGGAGGGTAGAAATTGTGGAAATTTCTGTAGTAAACATGCAAAGGCTAGAAGCAAAATGAGTAATTTCTAGGAACCAAAAGTGGCTCATATGACTGACTATCGTAACATGCTAGAGACAGAGTGGTACAATGTAGGCTAGAGGCTGATTCAAATGGGTACAAATCATATAGGTCCTTGATGACCCTAGGGGAGAAGTCTGGACTTCATTCTGTGCTATGGTAAGCCACTGCAGAGTTTTCAGTAGACAGGTGATTTGATCAGATTTGTACTTTGAAAGCTGGCTCTGACTGCAGGGTGGTGAACAGATTGAAGGGAGTGAGGTATGATGGCAACAAGATTTTGGAGGAATCTGCTGTAATTTCAACTGGAGATTTAGAGGTAGGGCTAAATATGGGTGGCATAAATTGGAATGGAAAGAAATGGACTGATGCAACAAATCTTTAAGCATTTGAAGTGATAGAATTTTGCCATTAATCAGATGTAGGGGGTTCAACAGAATAATTCAGGACATTCCAACTTTTAACCTGGTGGTATTGGTAGAATTGAGAAATACAGGAGAAAGAAAGGTTGTGATGTAAAGCGGATGGGTGTGATTGGTTCTTTAGGTGTAGATTTTCAGTCTATGGATCAGAATCTTGAGCAAGAAATCTTAGATGAAGATAATAATTTAAAATTGAAGAAATATGAATGGTAATTTAAGCTCTTCAAATAAGTTGTAGGCTCAGAAGAGGGGAGAACCTAAGATGGTGCCTTGGGGAACCCCATCAGTTTAAAAGAGGTAGAGAATAAAAATAGTTCACCAAGTAAAAATAAATAATATATGGCAAGAGAGAGGTGGGGGCATGGAGTGAGGGTGAGGAACAAAAGGGTGTGCTATGATGGAACTTGGAAAGAGTATTTCAAGAATGAAGATGTAGTCAACACTCCCAACTATCACTGAGTGATTAGATCTGAAAGACAAGTAATACAAAGTATTCCAGGGCTTTGGATTTGTTTCTTGTTTTTTTTGTTTGTTTGTTTTTGTTACCGTTGTTGTTGTTATTGTTGTTTGTTTATCACTTGATAACAGTGGTTTCCAGAAATAAGTAGACAGAATCCAGGGTTAGGTGAGGTTAGAAGAGAAATGAAACTGAAGAGATGGAGACTGAAAAATTCGACAATATTTTATGGAAGTTCAAAAACGGGGTATCTTGAACTTGCTAAATGTTAATAAGAAGGACACATGCACTACTCATTGATATAGCTATCAAACAGTAAATTTTCATGACTGTGATCGAGGCTGCGCTTCCCAAACTTATTCTAAGTGTCCTAATGGTAGAGGCAAGTGAATAACTTCTACCAGAAGTATAGCTGAAGCGACTACCAGATCAACTTCAGGTCCTGAAGAAATTCTTTTTTTTCTTTCTTTTTTGAGACACAGTCTCTTTCTGTTACTCAGGCTGGAGTGTAGTGGCACAATCTTGGCTCACTGCAAACCTCTGCCTCCCAGGTGCAGCCGATTCTCCTGCCTCAGCCTCCTGAGTAGCTGGGATTACGGGCATGTGCCACCACACCTGATTAACTATTGTATTTTTAGTAGAGATGGGTTTTCATCATGTTGGCTAGGCTTGTCTTGAACTCCTGACCTCAAACTATATCATCACAGATTTTAGACTGAATCGTAGTTAAAGCAATTGTTTCAGATGCAAAACATATTCCATTTATTAGACAGAAAACCTGTCCAGGTTTTTCATGTATTACATGAGATATAATATATTAGATATTTGTGATAACTAGACAACTAGTACACATTCTGACTTAAGGAAGAAAAAGTCTTTAGAATTGTACTAGGGATTGATTTTTAGTAAGTAAAGCAATTGTTATAGATGCAAAAAATATTCCATTTATTAGACAGAAAATCAAGTAATCCACCCTCCTTGACCTCCGAAAGTGCTAGGATTACAAGTGTGAACCACTGCACCCAGCCTAGGGATTCTTATTTATTGCAGAGATAAGCATCATGGAAGATCATCCAGCCAATCATCCAGCCAACAACTAAAATTGTATGTAATGCAAACCATTTGGCAATGAGAAAGGAGCCCATGCATCAGGTTGTATCAGACATTTTCAAAACAGCCATAAACACAGGAAATACACCAATAAAGCTGCCTATATATTTTATAATCAGTCATGACTCTAGATAGTGACTCACTAATGAGAAAACAAAAGGTGGAATTATTAGATCTAGGAAAATTTTTAGTAATCTAGAGGAATTGTGTTAACAGCAGAGTTGAATCAAGTTACAGGCTGACTTAGAATCCACTAAACATTTGTAAATGTTTATATGTAAATACCAAGCATTTACAGCTGTGGAAAATGACACTGTATTGTCTTACTCAGAGCTGGGACCAGAGCTAACAGGTCCATCAAAGTGAATTGGTAAGGTAAAGTCATATTCTAGAATACTTAAGTTAGAAGAATCTCTCAAAATGAAAGAGCTTTTTCTCAGATTAAATTATTCAATATGACTTGATTATTTATTTCAATTTATTATTTGTATAAAATGTTTGAGAGCTGCCTGATGGCAGAGACTAAAATGAGTTTAACTTTGTCCGTCACACTGCAAGAGAACTCTGCTAAGAACAGAAGGAGTTAACTACTTAGACTCTTTGGTTGGTGCCCTGGCAATCATTAGTCAAGGAGAATGGAGACAGGGTAATCAATCTGTTTTTTCCAGCAAACTATAGAGAAAATAATATTTAATAAATTAACTGGCATTCTCTAGCTGTAGCAAATATCTTCTAAATATTTTATGCCACTATCAAACATTAAACCGTTTTCTACCTTATTCAAATTAATTTGAATTTTCACGGTTTTTCTGAGAGTTGTTTCCATTGTCTCAGGATTTACTCTCATGGCAAAAGAGTGAAGAAAATGAAGGCTTTATTTAAGGTTTAGTATTCTAAAAGTTTGCAAATACAAAAGTGTGAGTGACTTTTAACAAAACAGCAGGTAGGTATTTACTCTCTCAATGTCTCTTGTTGGAACAGGGAAAAGCAGAAAGAAGGAGAAATGCCAGGATGCTGACCTTTACCCTCTAGTAGAGACAGAGCTATGTCCTTGTGATGACTTTATATCCCAACCTTATGGAAACTGGTCAGATTGCATTCTTCCGGAAGGCAGAAGAGAGCCTCAGCGAGGACTGCGGGTACAAGACAGCAAAGAATGTGGAGAAGGCATGCGCTTTCGAGCAGTAGCCTGCTCTGATAAAAATGGAAGACCTGTTGACCCCTCCTTCTGCGGCAGCTCTGGTAAGGAGAAGGACGAGGAGTAACAGATGAGAACACTCACATACAGCTCGGGAGGTTTGTCTCAGGTCTAGAATTAATAGCTTTGCTCTATAATAATTGTTTTAGTCTTTTGTCAATAACATAGTCTCATAAAATATGGACAGATGAAATGCATACCTCTATATCTCAATGATTATCTGGACTGTGATGGTGCTGGATCCTTGGCTCACTTCATTCGCTATTTCACCTTTGTTTATTAGCCACTCGTTTACTGGTGGTAAGCACTGCTACTCCACTTCACTGAGAAAGCCAAAGGCAAGTACAAACAAATACATTCCATCCTTGATGCTCTAACCATATACATAGAAGCCATCAGAGTGTCTTCTAATGTAGCTGGAAAAAAAAATCAATGAAAAAGTTGATTTTAAAAGTTTTACAACTGTTAAGTATACCCAAGTTAATAGAATAAAACTGTAGGTTAAAAAAAGGCAATCTCAGAGAGTTTCGTGAGATGTTAATCTGGGAGAAGACGGTTTTTGAACCTTAGTTGGGAGAATTTGAGAGATCTGGGTGTATGGAAAAAGGAATGGAGGTTAAATACAGCTGGGGTAAAAGTTGGTTAAAAAAAGGCTGAAACCAATCATTACAGTGGATCTTCTGAATTTCCTCCTCTGTTTTTCTTTTTTTTACTACTTTTTTAAAAAGATAAACAAGTCTAGAAGCAAATAGGTAGATTATGGTCTTAGTCATCAAGGTTTTGTGTAGTAATAGGATTCTCAGTAATACCTGAAAATCGAATTCAATTATAATGTACAAACTATATAAATGATAGTTCTTTTTTATTGCCAGTGTACTAGCTATCTTTACTTAAAGTGTAGCCATATCATTATACAATGAGATGTAATGACTTTTAAATTAATATTCTCATTGCTTTATATAGGCTTCCTAGGTTAGCCTACATTAACTTTTTAAGTGATTTGACTTGCAGAAACATTGAATACATCACAAGCAAATAATGGACCCATTTTAAGATGACTGTAATCTTTGTTTTTTGGCTTGTATGTGCACATTGGTTTATTTATTCATTTGAACAAAATGTTTTTATCGACCATCTACTATGTACCTGATGTCTATGATTTGAGTGCACAGTTAAGGGGAAGTCAGGAACTTGTGGAGTTTACTGTCCAGTGGGGGATAGAAATAAAATAAATATATAAAAACAATTTCAAGTTTGGATTATCTCTGAGGATGCTGAATAGAAAATATTTTGATAGACTTTAGGGAAATCATCACTGAAGTGACATAAAGTTAAGATGTGAGGGTAGGAAGGAGGCAGATGTGTAGAGCACATAACGAGGTTATTTTCTTTAGTGGAGTGTCCAGAAGATAAAAGCTAGGAAAGATGTTTTGAACAAAAAGAGAGAAAACCCTGTGGTTTGAATGTAGAGAGTGAGGAGATAGCTGTGTGAAGTGAAGTTGAAGAAGTATGCAGAATCTTGTCAGACAAGCCAAGGAATATGAATATAATTTAACTGCAGTCATCAGCTTGGAAGTGGGGTGGGTAATGTTATCCAATTTAGGGATTTTAAGGATTGCTTTTGACTACTATCTACAGAGTGACTTAAAATGGGCAAGGAAGCTTTTGGGAAACCCCTGTAGTTAATCAAAGAGAAACATGATGGTAGATTAGACTAGGCTGGTGGCAATAAAGAAATACAGAAGTAATTTTAAGATATAATTTATAGATAGAATTGACAAGATTATTCCAAATGCAAGTCATCTTTTCTGTATGTTATCTATCATTTATTTCTAATTTTGCATGAAGTTGTGAAGGGTTTTTTAATTTAGAAAACAATCATTTCAGGTTAGAAATGAAAACATATTGAAAGAAGCGAAGACGTTTGTAATTCAACCAATTTTCAATGCCATAGCAAAAGCTTATTAGGGAATCTAAAAGATTTTCACCAAATAAAAATTGTGCTTTAATCAAGATTTGCTATAGCCTCATGACTTTTATAATACTCGTGTTAAGCTACTTTCACAGTATATCTTTTTAAGACTTTTAATAGCAATTGAAAATACCTTATTGTGTCACCTCTAGGGATATGACACATCAAAGGGAAAAAAATATTTTAATAGTTACTAATAAAGATGTAGGTTTTAAAAAATATATATATATGTATGTATATATCTATCCATGATTTGGGGTTGGACACTACAGCTCATGCCTGTTATCTCAGAAGTTTGAGAGACATAGGTGGGAGCATCACTTGAGCCCAGGAGTTTGAGACAAAGGAGGTCAACATAGGGAGGCCTTGCCTCTAGAAAAAATAAAAAATAAGTTGGGCGTGGGAGCATGCATCTGTGATCCCAACAATTTGGGAGACTGAGGTAGCAGGATCACTTGAGTCTGTGGAAGGTCAAGCATTCAGCGAGCCATGATTGTTCCACTGCACTCCAGCCTGTGTGAAAGAGTGAGACCCTGCCTCTAAGTATACATATATATGTATATGAATTAACTCACTATTAAGAATTACATTATAGGCTAGGTGTGGTGGCTCATGCCTGTAATCCTAGCACTTTGGGAGGCCAAGGCAGGTGGATCACTTGAGGCTAGGAGTTCGAGACCAGCCTGAATATGGCAAAACCCCATCTCTACTAAAAATACAAAAATTGGCCAGGTGTGGTGGTGGGTACCTGTAATCCCAGCTACTTGGGAGGCTGAGGCAGGAGAATAATTTAAATCCAGGAGGCGGAGGTTGCAGTGAGCCGAGACTGCACCACTGTACTCTACCCTGGGTGACAGAGAAAGACCGTATCTCAAAAAAAAAAGAAGTTACATTTTTACTACGGTCAAACTAAGGCACAGGATAATGACCTAAATCTGGATCTCCTGATAAGAATGGCAGATGATTTCCCTTTTAAATCTTTACTTGGACTTCATCTCTTATTTGCATTTTAGACATGAGCAGGATTGTCCAGGATGACATCAGGGAGACTTCTTCATGAGGATAATTATTCCTTCTTAAGCATAATGTGTTCTACATGGCCCCTATTATATACACATAACTGTGGAAGCACAACTCCATAAAATTTAGTTATCCATGCTAATGGATTCCATGGGTAACTGAAACCACAGATAATCAGAGCCAATTCTACTTGACTTTAGGAACATCACAGTGAGGACAAATATTAAAATTGCTATTTATTTTTTTTTAACTTTAAAATGGAATTTGTCTTCTCCACCTTTGTAATAATAACAGGCCCAATGATGGGACTACTTAAACTGGGCAACAAAATATTCCATGACTGGCGAGGCACAGTGGCTCACGCCTGTAATACCAACACTTTGGGAGGCCAGAGTGGGTGGATCACAAGGTCAGGAGTTCAAGACCAGCCTGACCAAGATGATGAAACCCCATCTCTAGTAAAAATATATAAATTAGCCGAGCATCATGGTGGGCACCAATAATCTCAGCTACTTGGAAGGCTATAGCAGAGAATTGCTTGAACCCAGGAGGCGGAGGTTCCAGTGAGCCGAGATCGTGTCACTGAACTCCAGCCTGGGCAACAGAGCGAGACTTTATCTCAAAAAAAAAAAAGAAAAGAAAAGAAAAAAAAAATCCATGAAAAAATTAAGATTCTTGAGGTGAGTCACTTCCAACCATGTTTCTTATCCCAGTGTTTGGTTTTATTTTATTTTTTCCTCAAAGAATAGGACAAAAAAGTACTTCAGCATGCCAATACACGGATTTTTACCTCTCCCTGGCCCTGCCTTCATCTCTCCTTCTATTCAGCTCTCTGCTGAGTATCTCCTCATATCAGATCTTTCCAATTCCTCTCATTGACCCACTCATCACTTCCTATTTCCCTTGCCAGTCTTTATATGATTTTTTATAGCACTTAATCACCAACTGACACATTATATATTTACTTTTTAGAAATGAGTGCTTATTATCTCTCCCTGCAGTAGATAGTAAAGTTCCAGGAGAGTGGAAGCTTTTTAAAAATGTCTTTCATTTATTTTCAATTGCTGTATCCACAGCACCTACAATAGTGTCAGAAATTTCATAGACATTCAAAATGTATTTTTGAAAACATGACTGAATCATCAGGTCCTAGTATTTTGTCTCCAAAGTATGTCTCATCTTTTCTTTTCCTTTTGATGTCTTCTGCACCTGGTGATGTTATGCTATTCTGTCCTGACTTATCCACCTGACATCTGTTATACCAGGAACCATCAGCCATCACACTGACACAAAAATGCGGCCAAGCCAGGACCTGCTTGCAGTCTTTCTTGGTCTTTTTTTTTATATAGCAACTCCACAACCAGACCCTCAAGGGCTTCCATGAGGATGTTCTCCACTTGGCATGCCCTTTTTCTTCCTTTCATGGGACTCCTCATTCTCTGGGTTAAGATCAGGTGCTATCCATTGCAGGAAGTCTTTCCCTTTCTTCCACTCTTGTGATTCTTTTTAGGACTACATTTAACTTTATTTAAAAAAAAATCCATGTAGATCTCTATTTCTCTTACTAAATTGAAAGTTGAAACTCATGACTGAGTTACATTCATTTCTCCATCCCTAATATCTATTACAGGCTCTGGCTCCACGCAGGCTCTCAGCATATGTTGGCTGAATGAATGGAAAGGCTAGTTTAGACAAGAGTCAACACAGATATGCTCATATACAAGTTGCAAAATGTGTGTGCAGGTGTGCATGTATGCACATGTCTTAACAGACCTTTGGGTAGAACAGCTGTGTATAACAAAAGCAGATCCATAGAGAAGCCACCTGCATAACTCAGGGACAAAGAGCACAGAAAACCTTGTTCTATTTTGCCCCTGATGTAGTTTGGGAATAGAGGAAAAGAAATTGCCTTGCTACTACTAGTGAATAAGCAATGTTTTTGAACCAGTGGAAGAATGCAGATGGAACAATTTTTCAAGTGATCCACTGATAAAAATGTGAATAGACTTTAATTCATCAAATTATAATATGAAAATATAATGTTTGCTATCTGATTCCAGATTAATTATAATTGATTTGATAGGCAATTATTTTCATTAATATATCAATAATTATTTATCATCCAGATATAATTTAGCATTTGCAGCTT
The DNA here is from genome assembly GCA_004027715.1 of Plecturocebus donacophilus. Lineage (NCBI taxonomy): Eukaryota > Metazoa > Chordata > Mammalia > Primates > Pitheciidae > Plecturocebus > Plecturocebus donacophilus. Next base: position 23,587 of record PVKP010009707.1, read on the forward strand.
AAAGTCAGGTAATCTCTCCCTCAGTGTGGCTGGGTTCAGGGCTTTTATGTGCTGAGAATGGAGAGTGTGCTGAGAATTGGTTTGTGAGTATGCAAAAAGAGGCTAAAACAAAGACACCACTCAAAGAGGCACAACAGTGTAGAAACCAATTAGGAAAAGGTAGATATATGTAAAACAGGTGAAGGGTAGGAATCATTCTGAGGAAAGTACACCAAACAAGCAGAAAGGTTCTCAATCTGGTTTGAGGATTTACCTGGGACTGTCTTCAGCTTGAAGGTCAGGTTTCACTGGGGACCTGTCCCTGTTTACCTAAGCTTTGTCTGCCTTCTGTCATTATTATTTTCTTTATACATTGATGAACACTTAGATTGATTTTATATTTTGGCTATTGTAAATAGTGGGAATATAGATACCTCTTTGCTATATTAACTTTATGTCTGTTGGATATATATCCAGTACTGGAATTGCTGGATAATATGGTAGTTCTATTTCGTTTTTTGAGGAACTTCCATACTGCTATTCATAGTGATTATACAAATTTATTAACAGTGTATGAGGGTTTCCCTTTCTCAGTATCCTTACCAACAACTATTTCCTGTCTGTTTGATGAAAGCCATTTTTACTGGGGTAAGATGATATCTACTGTAATTTTGATTTTAACCTTATTTAATTCCTGAAGCCTCAGCCTTTATCCACCCTACTCTGAACTCCAGCAATCCTGGATTCTAGAATATCTCAATACATGCCATTTGCTGGCAGAGGTCTTTTGCCTTCTTTTCCTATCTACTTTCCTCCTGCTGTGACCCTCCCTAATTCTCTAGTTGACTCCTAATAACCTTTCAGAGCTTATATTAGAAATGTCACCCTTTTTGAAAAAACCACAGGCAGTCTTGCCAGGTAGCCCTTTCCATATTCTCCAACTCCTAGAACCCTCTGGGAGCTGAGCTTGTCTGCTTAATGTTTCTTAGCAAAATATATGTTCTCAGTCCTATGCTTCTCCTATTTTACCTATCGTATCGCTAGTCCATCCTGCCACAGAGGGCTGCATGCGCCCTGAGAGAGGGACCATGAACACCTCATCACTCTATCATCACAAACAGCTGGCAAAGTGTCAGCACATCACACATACTCAATAATGGCTCACAAAACACAGATTGTAAATTATGCTTATGAATAACTAATTTTTTAATTTACATATGTGAATTCGTTCCCTATGACTACTTTATCAAAACTACACACTTGATGTAAAACAATGCAGTTATTCTCTCACAGTTCCGAAGGTGAGTAAGAAGTTCAAAATCTGTTTCACTAGGTCAAAATCAAGGAGTAGTCAGGACCATGCTCACTCCAAAGGCTTTGGAAGAAAGCTTTTTCTGGCCTTTTCCTGTTTCTAGAGTTGCATTCCTTGGCTCATGGCCTCTTCCTTTGTCTTTAAATCCAGTGGCGTGGGATCTGGCTTCAGTATTACATTGGGTTCTTCTGTAGCAAGTCTCTTTTTGACTCCTTATAAAACCACTTACGACTACCTGACCTATGTGGAAAATTTAGGCTAACCTTTCTGTGTAGGGAAAAACACAGAGTGACACAGTGTGACACACACTGACACAACACCAATCATCAACACAGAAAAATACTTCTGTGACCAAATGTATCGGAGTTTTTCCCCACACACCCAGCAGCAGACACCAGTTGGTTGTCCTCCATTCTAATACTGTCTATGTGGAGATAATAGCAGATCCCACAGGTTGGTAGCTCGGACCTCAAAACTGCCTCCCATACCTCCAGACATCAGTTGCAGCTCTGGATCTCCGAAAATTCTGACCAACTGGCTTCAAGTTGGGGTTCCCATGACTTCCTCTTTGGGTTTAATTTGCTGGAGTAGTTCACAGAACTAAGGGAAATACTTCTTACATTTACTGGCTTATTATAAAGGATAGAGATGAAAAGACAAGAGGGGCAATAGGGGTAGGGGGACAGAACTTCTATGCCCTCCCTGAGTGTACCCCCCTCCAGAAATTTCCATGTGTTCAGCTATCTGGAAGCTCCCTGAACCTGGTCCTCTTGAGTTTTTATGGAAGTTTCATGAAGTCAGCGTTCCTTCCACAGGATATAGGTCAGGACCCTCTCTGGGGAGAGACTTAAGACCCACAATCTGAAAAAAACTGAAAAAAAAAAATAATGTATAAAGACAACATACAGGATAGGAGAATTATTTGCATATCATATATCTGATAGGAGACTTGTATGCAAAATATATAAAGAATTCTTACAAGACAACAAATAAAAAGTATTTGCCTTTTTATTCTTGATATATGATCCAAGGATTTAAGTAGGCATTTCTTCAAAGACAATGCAAAAATGGCCAGCAAATACATGAAAAGATGCTCAACATCATGTCATTAAGGAACTACAAAGCCCAATGAGATACTAATTCATACCCACTAGAATGGCTATAATCAAAAAGACAAAAACAGGTGTCGGTGAGGATATGAAGAATTTGGAACTCTCATACGTTGCTGGTGGGGAATACAAAATGATTCAGTTGCTTTGGAAAATCATCAGTTCCTCACAAAGGTAAATATAAAATTACCATATGACCCAACAGAGATGAACAATATATACAAAAGAAAATTTGTACACAAATGTTTACTAGTGTTATTCTTTATAGCTAGAGAGTGAAAACAACCTAAATTTTATTAGCTAACAAATGAATAAATAAAATGTATAGTTCCTCCGTAAAGCAATATTATTTGGCAATTAAAAGAATAATGTACTAATACTTGCTACAACATAGGTGAATATTGACTTTACTAAACAAAAGAAACCAGTCACAAAAGACTAAGTAGTGTATGGTTCTATTTACATGAAACTTCCAGAACAGGTTCATTTAATGCTATGGTCTGAATGTGTATGTCCTTCCATAGCTTATATATTGAAACTTAATCACCAATATAATAGTACAAGAGTGGGACTTTTAGGAGGTGATAGTTATGAGGACTCCACTTTCATGAATGGAAGTAATGCCCTCATAAACAGGCTTGAGGGAGCCTGTTTGTCATTTTTTTTCCTTTTCTGTGTAAGGACGAAGTTAGAAGTTACAGTGTGAAGAAAAGGCCCTCACCAGATACCGAGTTGCAGCACATTGATCTTGGACTTCCCAGTCTCCAGAACAATGGGAAATAAATTTTTGTTGTTTACAAATTACTCAGTAATTTATTTTAATTTTTAAAAATTACTTAAGTACATATCAACATAAACTAAGCATAACATCCTAATGCTTACGGGATATAAGCTATATGAACTGAGACACGACATTTCACATATTAAATTTTGAAATGGACTGTCCTCTGAGAAATAGCCTCAGATATCTGCAAAACTCAGCTTTAGGCCAGTAATTCTTCAGTTTTTACTCTGGTGAAGTAAAAACACATTTACCCAACAAGTTTCTCTAGCACATCCATCAGAAGAATTGCCCAAGGGCTGCCTGATGGGTAAGATCTCCTGCCTGAGGGTGGAAGAAACTCAGGGCCCCTGACCCTAACTTACCTTTCTCTCTCCCAGTGATTCTTCAAATCCCCAACTGCCAAGACATTGCTGCTCTAGAAAGTTGGGGCATTAGCCAGGGTTGTGATAGGATTCCATGTTTATTTCAGAAAGGTTAATTCTTACTTCAAGGTAGAGGCTAGATTAGAATAAAATCCAAGGTAGATAAACCAGCCAGGAGAGAGTGACAGTGGTCCTGGAGAGTGTGAGACAAGGGAGCAACCGTAGGGATGGGGAGGAGAGACACTGACCAGAGCTGCAGAAACATGGGGGAATCCGGAACAAGGTAGAAAAGTGAGCTAGGCATGGTCGATGACATTAACACCGATAAATATTGAGCGGGCGAGAGGAAAACAACTCAGTTTTGGATGATTGGAGGACTCAGCAGAACAGTTTTTAGTGACAATAAAAAGAGTCAAACTCTTTAAAATATTTGAAGAGAATTATTCTGAGCCAAATATGAGTGACCATGGCCTGTGACACAGCCCTCAGGAGGTTCTGAGAACATGTGCCTAAGGTGGTCAGGGCGCAGCTTGGTTTTATACATTTTAGAGAGGCGTGAGACATCAATCAAATATACTTAAGAAATACATTGGTTTGATCTAGAAAGGTGAGACAACTCAAAGTGTGTTGGGGGTGTGAGGGGCACGCAGGGGACAGAGTATTGCTTTGTTGCCCAGGCTGGAGTACAGTGGCGTGATCTCGGCTCACTACAATCTCTGTGTCCTGGGTTCAACCGATTCCCCTGCCTCAGCCTCCAGAGTAGCTTGGATTACAGGCATGCAGCACCCCTGGCTAATTTTTGTAATTTTTGTAGAGATGGGGTTATATTCCTTTCCACTAATATCATTCCATTTAAGTTGCAGACAACAGGTGAATTTAAACATTTCCTGGTTGACAACTGGTTGAGTTTGTCTAAAGACCTGGAATTGACAGAAAGGGAATGTTCAGGTTAAGATAAAAGACTGTGGAGGTCAAAGTTCTTTTGAAGTCTAGAGTGGCTGCCCTTAAAGAAGACAGATGACAAATGTTTCCTATTCAGATCTTAGTTACTGTCTTTAGGATTGGGTGGGTCTGGAAAAAAAAGCTCTAGCTATGTTAATAGAGATTCTTTATAGATGTACATTTTTCCCACAAAGGATGACTTTGCTTGGCCATTTCAAGATGTGGCAGAAAAACATGCTTTTGGGTAAAATATTTTGATTTTCTTCCTTGTCTTGTAATGTTATGCTAGAGTCAGATTGGAAAGTAAGTCACAAAATATAGGGTTAAATAAAACCTATGTGATGAGATTTTATGGTGTGTAGGGCATGACATCCCCAAATCCATGGATAGGAATTTGGGCAAGATAAGAAAAAAATCAGAGCTTAGTCTTCATTAGAGTGGTAAGAAGAAAACACACCTGGAAATATTTTATTGAAGTCAGGAGAAAGAAAATTCCATAATTTCAGATTTGGAATAGATAGGGATTTTTGAATAGCTTATAGGTGATAAGAATGATGTTGACTGTGGGAAGAGTTAACTTCAGAAAAACTCTAAGAAATATTTTTATTTGAGATGGTTGTAGAAGAATCTGCTTAAACCTCCTCACTGGCTAAGAGCTTATTACCACTGCAAAATTCAGCTGAACTACTATAAAATTGGAAAGATGTTTATGTCTAAAGTCTAAATGTAGCTCCTTCCACTCATTGGTTCAAATTAACTTCATTTAATTAAAAAAAAATGTTGGCATATGAGGATTTCACAAATTTGAAAAAATATATAATGCTTCCTCCATTCCACTTATAAGTGTTTTATTCTATAGACTAAATATCCAAAATGTTTGTTTTCTGACTCATATAACTATTTCTAGCCCCTTTTGTTCCTGTGCTCATGTTTTCCTAGGATGTTTCCATTTGGCCACTAAACACTCAAATGACAGTAAAAGGAACATAGTGTTCCAATGTCATTTTCAACCACACATTTCATGTAGCATGTGGATTTCCTCTCACTCTTCCTCAAGCGCCTTCCATTCTTCCATGACTCCATTTCTTTGCCTGTGTTCCTTCCTCAGTTTGGTGGTTTTTTTCTTTCTAAGGTGAACTTCTACTCAGTTTTAAGCCCTAACTCAAGTCAGTTTCTTCAAGAAGCCTTTTCCTCAACTTCACCAGTCTGTTTCTGTACTCACAGAAATTTAGTCAGACATTAATGTAGAATATTATTTGTATTAGACTTTATATCTCTTTGCATATCTTTCTCTCTTTCTAGATTGTTAACCTCTAATTCTTGGCTCATTTACTCATTAACACAGGACATATTCATTTAATACCAACTAAGTGCTAAAACCTCTGCTATGCCTTGGTTATATAGTATATAGTATTAAACAAGACAGATGTGATCTCTGTACAGTCTAGTAGTTGAGGAAGATATTTAAAAAGTATATACACAGAATATGTAATTTCAAATAGCCCTAAGTGCAAAATGGAGTAGGGTTCCATAAGGTAACAAGAAGATGGGGACATGATTGAAGTTAGGGAATAAGGGAAGACCACTCTAGGGAAGAAAATGTGATCTAAAAGTGAAGGATGAGCAGGTGTATAATTGGCAAAGAACACTCTTTTGGACAGAACAGATGCTCAGAAATGCCTCCTGAACCAATAGGAATATAATATTTGCAATATTGTATTGTATTTTTCTACTTTTTTTGAGATAGAGTCTTTTTTTGTCACCCAGGCTGGAGTACAGTGGCATGATCTCAGGTCACTACAATCTCTGCCTCCTGGGTTCAACCGATTCTCCTGCCTCAGCCTCTGGAGTTGCTTGGATTACAGGCATGCACCATCCCTGGCTAATTTTTGTAGTTTTTGTAGAGATGGGGTTTCCTCATGTTGGCCATGAAGGTCTCAAACTCCTGACCTCGCGTGATCTGCTTGCCGTGGCCTGTGAAAATGTCGGGATTACAGGCATGAGCCACTACACCCACCTATTTTTCTAATTTCTTCAGGCCATTTCAATACTGCTTTTTTGCATATTTTATAAACCACTTTAAATACTGCTCAGTAGATGACATTTACATTAAAATAAATAAAATGCATACTTTATGTAACTATTGATGCATTTTCAGTATGCAGTTAAAAAAAACTCTCGAAGTCTGTTTTTTAAGAACTGCTATAAAGTTTTGTAACCCCCATTCTGTGTATATATGTTCAGTTGCCCTTTGGGTACCATAATGCAGAACTGTGCTTTTACCTGTATTCCTTTTTATATTCTGAGTTGCAGCTCATTATTCCAGCTTGTTAAGGGCTCTAAATCTTGACTCTGACATCTCATATATTAGCTATAACTCTCAGCTTTATATCATCCCAAAATTTGATAAGTATGCCATCTGTGTCTTTATCCAAGTTGTTAATCAAAATGTTGGACAAAATAAGACCAAGAATTCCCCTCAGCATTTGTCGCACAGAGACATCTCTTAAGATGGCACTGACACATTAATCAACATTGTTTGTGTAGCTACAAAAATCCCTCTAGCTCTTTACATTCGTTTATGAGGGTATCAGGAGAGTTTTTGTCAAATTTCTTTCTGCATATACCACTTCCTTTCCTCTCTACAAGTCTAGTAAACCTATCAAAAAAGAGATTAGATGTTTCTCTCTGAGTTGATCTAACGGAGCCCATTTGGACATCTGATGCCCGTTTCTTCTTCTTGAAATATTCACAAGCTCTTTTAACAGTATGTTCATAAATTTTGTCAGAATCAGGCACTACCACAGGTTTGTGTTAACCTTGTATAGCACTGTGCCCTCTGGTCAGGCCTTCCCCTCCTGGGCAAAGATAATGTTTCAATGGCTTGAAACAGAGGCCAAGTTACACAACTTCCACAAAGAACGGGTCTTTTATGGGCTCATAGCTCCTTTCAGGAAGTGATGCTGTTCCGTACTTAGGCATGACAGTGTGGGGATGTAAGTGCAGAATAGCTTTCCCACACTGAGTCTTTGCTTTACTGTGTTTATTTTCCATATTTTGTGTGTTGATTTATAGATACTGGTGGCTACACTGATAGTTCCTCAATTTCTACAGTTATTTTCTCCTTATGATGACTTATGTCTCCTCTACTCCTGATTCAAGTCTTGTTCTCAGTTTTGTACTTTTACCTGTTCATTTGTTCTCCCTCTCCCTCAAGGTTGCCTTAAAGCCTTAATTTTGTCAGCTGCATTTTTTTTTCTTCCATTAAGATGTACTTAATCGTTTGCCAAGAGGTCCATTATAGCTCATTGCCTAAAAAACTTACTGTAATCTTCAGTACTATATACATTGAAAATTATGTCCATCTTCCTTTTTCTTTTTTAAAGCCTTCCTATAGGAAAAAATATATTAATACCACCTGTATTCACTCTAGTCCCTTTCCCTCATATCTAAGACTATAATGTCCCAGCAGCTACATTCCAGATTTTGAATTAGTTATATTCCTTTCCACTAATATCATTCCATTTAAGTCACAGTTAATTAACTTGATACATTTTGGCATCCTTTTTGGGTTTTTGGAGCCATGCTTGAGGAAGGTTTAGGGAAAGAGACAAACTTTTTTAGGGTATGCCATGTGTTAGGCACTCTGCCCAGGATTTTGCTTATGTTATTTCATAGCATCTGTTTACCAGACTAAAACCTCAGACTCGCACTACTCAGTCTTGATATAGTTTCATATTGGAAGCAATTAAAATGTTTTAAATCTTTTCAGATTCTTGATGTATTACCAGGTAATGCAATGATGAATCACTATGCACAAATATCTTAAAAATACTGTTTTCTCCATTCCAGCCCTACCCAATGTCTGCTGCAGGGCATAAAGTTACTCAAGATAACTTTAAGAAAGTTATCTTGTAGGTCATTATAATAGTTTTTTGTGTTTTCATATTTGTACACCTCAAGTTGAACTAATGAACAATGGTTCATGGGCAATGTTCTCTGTGGAGTGCCTAATCAAACTGATATACTATTAGTTTGTTTTTAATTTCAAACAATGAGAAAACACTGAAGTAATCTCAGCAATTGAGGCCCAGGGCTAGATACACAGGGAGCTAAGGAAGCCAAGAGGAACTCCTCTGTCTCAGGAGGAAATGCACAGTAGCTCCTGGTTCTGCCCTCTGCACGGCTCCTTACTGTAGGATTTTGTTGTTCAGGTGACTCTGTGTCTTTGGGTCTCCTGATTCAGCCTAACTTTCCAGTTCCTTCCATGCTTCTACCACTTTCTCTGCAACTCACATTTAAAATTCCCTGAGAGAATCAGAGTTACTGCATGCTCTCATCTCCAGTCTGAGCACATCCTCCTGTTATTTTTAATTCAGTTTCATAATTTCCCCTTTCAGTCTGTATCCCCAATCCCATTAGCTTTCCTCATATTTAATTTATAACCTTCCAATCCACCCTCCATCTGTTTATATTAATGTATACATATTCCTGATATACACATATAAATAAGTATATATAATTATTTAGCTTGTGTTTTAATTTACATTTATGATATACATATTCATCTTGTTTATTTCTGATAGATAATGTTAAGTAACATTTATTGAGCACTTAAAATATACTATGTCTTTCTCTAAGTGCTCACTTTATTAACTAATTTATTCTTATATCAATAGTATCAGTTAGATGTTATTTTTATTCTTGTGTTACAGTAAGGAAACCAAGGAACAGATAGGTTAAAGAATTTTCACAAGAATATGCAGCTAAGAATATCAGTGCCTGTTTGTCATATACATAATTTAGTTCCAGAGTGTGTCCCCTATTCTGTATATTAACTGCCTCTATTCCTGCTACTGTATGTAGGTTAGTTTATTATTTGAGGAGCAGTGAATGATATTCCATCTTTTGCATCTATTTAACATTTTACATTTATTTCCTATTAGTGAACCTTCATTCAGTTTTTGGCCATTCAACTGATACTGTCATGAAGAGTCTTATAACAGCCTCTTGTGCTGCAGTATGATCACCAGATGGCTAGTAAAATAGTATAAATAATAATTTATAAACCATACAAAAAGAACAATAACAAGAAAAGAAAATTATATCAAAATAGTATAATTTAGTTGGCTAGTCTTTGAATGGTGAAAATGTTTTCTTTCTCCAATTCTTTTCTCTGCTTGCTTCCTATTTCTCATATCTCACATTTAGAATTGTACGTTGACAAGCCCCCAGATTTTGAATTTCAGATGGGAAATCAAAGCCAAAGCCAAATTTCTACCTGTGTGGCTTGTGTATTGTGTCACTTAATTTTGCATACACCTAGGTATAGGTTAGTTTTACCTAATTATTTCCAATAGCAGCAAAGCAAAAAGTTCTGCACTAAAATACCATAGGTGGTTCTGCAGTATCTCAGTTTTCTTGAATAACACTTGAAGATTTTATCTCATCTTTTTTTCCCCTGAATCATCTTTTGAGATACTAGAAAGATGAATGCAAAGTACATTCTAACCCCAGATGAAATAATCCAGCACTTTCCTGGATCAGAGCTATACTTCAAGTATACATAGCGTGGCCTCAGCAGCATGAGCTCTGATTTGGCAGCTTATGAAATCGTATCAAATGAAAATCCTTACTAATCACATTGTTTCCCACTCCCCCCATGCATTACTGTCATTGTCTAAACGGTTAACATAAGGAGGTGGTCTTGCCTGTGCCCTCACTGATCCACGTTCATGTCTAACGGGATGATGATTGTAGAGAAATTCCTATAAAGCTAAGATGATTGTGAAGAACAGGAGGCAAAACAAAGGAAGCTGTCTTCAACACGTCCTGAATCATATCTTCACTTGATAAAATTATTACCAGCTGTTGAGCATTGTGAAGTTACAGAATTTCATGCACCTTTAAAGCAAGAAGAGACATGAAAGCAACAGATTACAGAAGTCCCTGTGAGTCATTTCAAAGAGCTCAGACCTTAATATAGGAGCAAAGGAAGGAACATGGGAAGAGGAACCTAATTGGTCAGGGTGGGGAGGATGATAAAGATTTTAATGTAACTGCTTTTATTTAAGGTTTTATAATTTCATCCCTATCGATGCTAACCTTCAGGCTCTATGTTCAATAGTTTAAATAATTCTGCTTTAATTAGTAGGAAACTGTTGATTGCTGTATACCAAATGTTAATCTTTACCTCCTCTATTTGTTTGACCAAGAAATAGATAAAAATTCACATGAGTGCTCTACCCTTTTCTGCATGCCACAGATGTTTTGACTTTGAGGAAAAGACATCATTTTGGGAAAGATTTGAGACATTTGATCCTTTTAAATATGGGATTTAAGATTTGAGACATTTGATCCTTTTAAATATGGGATTTCTCAAAATAAAACTGCCTTCCCAACTCCCACTCCCATCTCATCCACTGAAGAGGTTATATTCTCTTTGTTAGAGAACAATACTAGTAGCAGAAATGGCTTACCTCCTGTTCCACACCATCTGATCTACAGAGCAATTCGAAGTAGATGTAACAATTACCTCCACTTTACAGGTAAAAAAATTGAAGATTGGAGAGGTTCAATGACAGGCATAGAGTAACACCACAACTAGTAAGTGTCCTGCTTGATTTTGAACTTAGGTCTTTATAATTTCTAAGTGTCTGTTATCCACCATGACACTATGCCTTTCTAATAGAAACAGCAAATTATCACCTACTGAGTGCTCACTGTATGGTCAATACTGTTTAATGTTCTCATTTGATCCTCATAATAATCTTATGCAGTGGGTACTGTTATTAACCCCATTTTATAGCATTTTCTATAAAGGTCTAGATAGGATGTATTTTCAACTTTGTCAGCTGTACTGTCTCTCACTAGTCACCTCTGCTGTTGCAGTGTGAAAGCAGCCATAGGCAATGTGGAAACAAATGAGAATGGCTCTGTCCCAACAAAACTGTATTTAAAAAAGAGGCGGAGGCTGGAGTTGACCTGCAATGATCCCTGTGATGGTTGACGTCATTGAAGCTTAGAGGATTTAGGGAGCTCATGTTGAAGTGGGATATGACTAGGACAGCTTGGTGTCTAAGGCTTCACTCTTGTCCACATGTTACATTCTCTTCTTCATTATAACCTTCACTCCTCTCTTTAGTAGGTTGAATTTTGTCCCCACAAAAGATATGCTGAAGTTCTATCCCCTAATACCTGTGCCTATGAACTTACTTGCAAATACTCTTTGCAGATGTAATTAAGTTAAGGAACTTGAGATGAGATTATCTTAAGTTTAGGGTAGGCTGAAAAACAAATGATTAGCGTCCTTGCAAGAGAAAAGAGAAAGAGATTTGAGACAGAGAAACAAAAGGGAAACAACCATAAGAAGATGAAGGCAGAAATTAGAAGTATACTGCCACAACACGGGAACACCAGGAGCCACCAGAAACTGGAAAGGGCAAGGATTTTCTTCTATAAACTTTAGAAGGAACACAGCCCTGCTGATACCATAACGTCAGGCTTCTAGAATGTTCCAGAATGAATTAAGTGTACGAGAGAGTAATGGGAAAATAATTTTTTATTGTTTTAAGCTACCAAGTTTCTGCTAATTTGTTACAACAATTTTAGAAAAATAACAAACTCTCTTTTTCTGTTGCTTTTTAGCTTTTTCTTCAGAGGAATAGTTTGGTCCCTTTTGATGCTTTTTTTCCTGGTCTCAAAGGCCCTCTCTTTGTGTGAATTAGGATTATCCACCATCTCTTGACACTTTTATTAGTATAATTACAAGATTTCTGCTACTTAAATTTTTTTTAAAAATAAAATTAATTTTAAATAAATTTAAATGTCTTGACTTCTTTTATTTATTTATTTCTTCTTTTATTCCTTCACCCAAGGCATATCATTAAATAAAATCTTAAGATATCTGTCAATTGCAGATAACAGAAGCCTAAATATAATTCTTCTGGATTAGATAATGCACAATCCATTAGGAAACAAAATTATTGATAATGGAATAAATTCTGCATTACCAGAGAGCTGTATAAATCAAAACTAGAAGTTGTATTTAATTTTACACCTTGGTGATAGTTCAAAGGTTTTTATAGTAACTTGAAAGGAGTTAATGTACTGTGAATTCATTCTAGTACATTGATTTCTGCATTAGCTCCATGAAAGGTACAGTTCTTTGGCAAATGAAAACTTTTGAAGGTAAATTTTTTTCATCATGTAATCCATATTCTGATTATAAATCAGAATTTTTAATAACTTGTTTCATTGTTCATGATTACAAATCATTGTCTGGATGACCCCACAGTCTAGCAAATAGAAAAATGGATTCTTATCTCTGAAGCTTGCTGTGCAGACATTTTATTACATTATGAACTTTCTTCTGTTCCACAGGCTTTGGAGAAGCTGGGCTCTGAATAAAGAATGCTTCCATCTATCTATTTCTAGATATTCATGTTCTAGGTATTCATGATATGCCTTGTTGCCACCTTTAGAAATTATGTTTGAATGCTGGTGTAGTAATATATAAAATACTGATAGCAGTAGAAGTCAATCCACCTAATGAACCTTAAACTTCAGAAACTTTATTATCATAATCCTCTTCCAAATCCTTGTACCTAAATTTGCATTCATAATTTTGTCTTCTTTTTTAAATTTTAAAGAATGCCTTTTTCATTATATGATTTCCAGAGTCCACATGCCTGCTCTAACATTGACTGGCAGCATAGAGTCTGGCTCATTTTGAAGATTTCACACTAAAAAAAGTTTCCAACTCAACTCTTTCAAGATCCCTTCATGTGATGAGCAGGGTGAACCTGGACAGGTAGACCTCTGTATCATCCACCTTCTTGTCCAATAACCACAGCCTCACCTTCCCTTTTTAAAAAAATTGGACATGTGAGCAAGTTTTGGCCTTGTTTCCATTGGTAAAGAAGTCCTGAGTTTAGGGACTGTAGAGTACCATGATGGCACATTTCATCTGAAGAGGCCCTGCTATTCAATTCCAGCCAATTGTTGCTGTGTTGGAATGAGAACCCAGGTGTTCCCAGATCATCCACATTTTCAAGGGAAGTCAGAAATGTTTATTTCGTGTGAATCTCCCAATTTTGCACTCCTATTCTCATATTAAATATACAAATATATAAATAAATAAGCAAATAAGTAAGCAGGCAGGCAATAGGTAAATCTACTGTTCTGGCCCAATATATTGGCTGGATTCAGGTCAGAGTTCCTTTAGGGACCCTAGGAGATAAAGCAAAAAGAAGAGAAATACTTTCCAAGTGTATATATTTCTGAATCCCTGAGTCACATAGAGACATCTATCTACTCATAAACTGGCAATTGCTGATGGTTAAGATTCGTTGTATCAGACCCGTCGGCATAGTTGGGAAATGAAGCTGTTATTTAAAGAGCAGATTTATTGGTCATTTCGAAGGTAGTCATTTCCATTTAGATAGTATATTAGCCATGTGTACATGTCACAACCAGTTAATTATAAGTAATATCCTATCATGTTTAATTATATTGTTCTCTAACAACATGCATATCATTTTAAATTACATTTAGTGGTCTTTTAGCCTAAGCGCAAAGTGTTTGCCACTTCAGAATTTTCAAATTGTCTCTTAACCAGGTGCTGTGATCTCATGCTGTCTCTTCTTCAGTTCAACAGCACAAACAAATTTATATCAGAATTCTTAATCAACTTTCTGAGTCTCCCCAGCATAACCTCTTGCTGTGGTCCCACACCACCCTAGCCAAATGTATACTTCTCTGCAAACAAAAATTATTGTACAGAATATTTGACTTATAAACATCTGGAGTTAATTCTCATCTTCTTAATTTAATTTGTGGTCTCTCCCCTGCCTAGATTGCCTTCCACATGCCAGTCTATTTATCAAATTTCTGCTACACTGTGAAGGTTATTTATTTTAGGTTAGACCATGACATATGTAGAGTTGTGCTTTAGGGATATTAATATTGCAGTTGATCAGACATGGAATGGATTAGAAGAAAGAAATTGGAAACCTGGAGCCCAGTTAAGGGGCCATTATAATAGTTCAAGTGAGAGATATATATTGAGTATCGGCCTTGGTTGATGGCAGTAAACTTGGAAAGACAGACATGGAATGAAACAACAATTGATTTACTGACCCAGAACAGAATCTTTCATTTTGTCAATGTTGTCCTAGTCTTTAATTTACATGGAAATGAGCTGGAATGAGAAAAAGCGCCCAAATTTGAAAATTATTACCCTATAATTTTTCTGCTAAAGTATCTTTACAGAATTATATATTTTTTCTCAATCACCTGCCACAAAAACATAATAATGAAAGAATATTTTTACTTTGCTGTATAACTTTTATTAGTGGTAAAATGTTAGTATGTCACTTTCATCATATATTAATTTTTTTCCATGGAATGCTAATTCTTAAATTTTTCGATCCTTGCAGCATTATAAGGAATTAGAAAGAAGTAATATAACATTTTTTATTTTCACAGAAGAAAATTGAACTATGGAGATTTAATATTTTATCCCAGATCACATAAGGTTAGACTTTGATTTATAATCCATATTATGAGTCCTTTTTAAAATAATAAATTATACATTTTCCTGAAATATATATGTAAGCTCAACTTTTTGCGAAGTCACATCCTCATTTGATAGTGCTGTCATTCAAACTGTGCTAACTGCTAATATGACTTGATTTGTAATGTCTCAGGACACTATATACAGATTCTCAAAATATTCTAAATATTTGTTTCATTGCGCTCTTTACTTCTCCTTCTGAAGATGCTTTTTTGTACCAACATTGATCCATCAGGATGGGATCAGTAATGCTGCAGAAACAAACAGAATAGACTACTTCAAAAACTTAATGATTGAAAGCCACAGAGTGGCTCGCTATTCATGCCCATTTTGGGTTGGCTGGAGACTCTGCTCCAAGTCCTCATCACTCCAGGACCTGGGCTGATTGAGCAGCCGCTACCTGAAATATTGCTAGTCCTTGTGGCATAGGGAAAGAAAGAGCAAGGCAAATTATGCTGTAGCACTTAAAGCTTCTACCTAGAAGTGACATATTTCATTTCTGCTCACATTTTATTGGCTAAAACAAATTATGGGATCACACCAAACTTCAAAGTGTCGTAAAATGTCCAGGAACAGAACCTGAAATATCTGGGGAATAGCATGATGAATACATTTATGAAAGCTCAGAAATCAGCTTTCATAAATGAGAAAATGTGAAGTACAGACAGTATGGTGTAGTTTAAGGTGAAATTCTCTCAAGGCAAGAAGATGAAATGAGAAGACTTCATACAGGCCCTTGGAGCCACAGTTCTAAGAATTACTCAGTAATATTGGGTTATCAACAATCTGTGTGTCTTTGTTGTGTTGAAAATGTCAAATTTACTATGTGATTAAAGCATGCAGTCACTTTAATTTTAACAGCATTTATTTGCAGTAGTGAGAAAAATAGCTAATGTATGTACAGTCCTAATTGAACAGTTCAGATTGTTCTGTGTCTAGTCTTCCATTTGTCTCTAATATCCTGGATATCATCTAAGAAAAAAAATATCTTTTCTCTGCCTGGAGGAACCTGGCACAAGCGAGTTAATTTTGGAAGCTCTGCCTATAAGAACAACTGGAGATACCATTGCAATTAAATTGCCTGGACTATTCAAAGATCAGTTTTTTATATGATTTGGCTGCTTGATTAAGTTAACACTGATACATTTAGTGGTGGCAAGTGAACCGAGTCAAGCCATTCGCCAAAAACCTATGTGTACCATGATAAATACTTTTTACAGGAATTTCGTAGAATGTTAAAACCAGAATCTATTCATATTATCTCAATTTCTCATGGAATTTTTTATGTTATTTGTATTATACAATATATGTAGTTGATTACATACCACATTTCTTTTCTCATTTATGAGAATTACCTCTTCCCAATATGAATTAATTAGCTGAAGGGCAGGGTGGATTCTCTATATTGTCAATCCTTTACTAAAGAGAACATTCTGGACCATAGTAATGATTTTTTTTTCTAGCTGATAGTGAACTATCTCAACCAAGTCTGGGTTTGAGTTCCGTTTCTACTTCTGACTATAAAATGAAGCCTTTTCCTAGATGACCTTGAATAACTCATCTACATCCAAAATACAGTACACCAGTGAATTGGTGAATTATATTTTAATTAAGGAAACTGGCTGACACTGAAATTATTTTCCTGGTGGATGTAATTTAATAAGTTATTGTACTACAAAAAATTGAGTTTTAAGGAATGAAGTGAAACTTTTTTTGTCAATTAATTGTTTGAACATTGTATGACTTCTAAAATCAGCTACATTTCAGTTTCCTTATCACATTGTGGGTCCAAATGAGATATTTTGTTTGCAATACATTAGCATCATTTATAATAGTTAACATTATTTTGTCTATGCTGATAGAGTTTTATAAAGTGCAGGAAAATATTTTCTACTAGTAGACAATAATTTCAAAACCATCTCTTAATAATTCAGAATTTTAAAAAGAAGAGATTATAACCTAGGCACTTTTCAACTATCATCTCACAGGCCTCACAGAGACCTAAACAAGTTTGGAAGCATCTTTATGAGAGCATACAACTGCTTTTCATGAGTGCTATTTCCAAGAAAAAGTATAGATTCACCAAGGCAAGCTGGTAACTCTATTGCATTTAATCTACATTTTCACATGCTGCTGGATTGAGATTTTAACTAAATGTTTAGCTTTTAAGTAAATGTTCTTCTCTTCATAACAATGGCAAAGTATAGATCTAACTTCTCAAATTGTCTTTCCTGGACTAAGGTTAATATAACTTTCTCAATTTTTTCCCCACCTTTTCCAAACAAACATGCTGTTTAAACCAATCTGATTTAAGTCATTGGGTACTTTTAAGTATAGTACACTTTTTACTAGATAAATAGAAAAGCAATTACATTCTAATAGTACTAAAATATATAAATAGAAAACTGTATATCCACATGCAGAAGAATGAAACTAGACCTCTATCTCTCAACATTTACAAACATCAAATCAAAATGGATTAAAGACTTAAATATAAGACCTGAAACTATAAAATTACTAAAAGAAAACTTTGGAAAAATACTCCAGGACATTGGTCTGTTCAAAATTTTCTTGAGTGAGACCACAAAAGCATAAGCAACCAAGGCAAAAATGGACAAATGGGATCACATCAAGCTAAAAATTTCTTGACAGTAAAGGAAACACTCAACAAAATGAAGAGACAACCTACCAAATGAGAGAAAATATTTGCAAACTATTCATTCAATAAGGGATTTATAACCAGAATATATAAGGAACTCCAATTCAATTGCAGAAAGCAAAATATTCCAATTGAAAAACAGGCAAAACATCTGAACAGACATTTCTTAAAAGAAGATATACAAATGGCGAGCAGGTATATGAAAAAATGTTCAACACCACTAATCATTATGGGGAATGCAAATCAAAACCACAATGAGATATTATATCACCCCAGTTAAAATGGCCATTATCAAAAAGGAAGAAACTAACAAACTCTAGTGAGGATATGAAAAAAGAAGAATGCTCATACATGGTTGGTAGTAATGCAAATTAGTATAGCCACTATGGAAAACAGTATGGAGATTTCTCAAAAGACTAAAAATAGAACTACCATGTGATTCAGCAGTTTCACTGCTGGATATGTATCCAAAAGAAAGGGAATTAATATATTGAAGTATCTGCACTACAATGTTTATTGCAGCAATAATCACAATAGCCATGGTATGGAATAAACCTAAGTGCCATCAACAGATGGCTGGATGAAGAAAATATGTATATACACAATGGAATATTATTTGTCCATAAAGAGAATGAAATTGACATCCTATCATTTGCAGCATTATGGGTGGAAATAAAGGAGATTATGTTATGTGAAATAAGGTGGACATAGACAAATAGCATGTGTTCTCACTCATATGTGGGATATTTGAAAAAACATGGATCTCATGGAAGTAGTGAAGAGAATCGTGGTTCCAGAGGTTGGAAAGGGTAGTAAGGAAGGAGAGAGAAAGACAGGTTGGTTAATGGGTACAAAAATATAGTTAGATAGAAAAAATAAGATCTAGTGTTGAATAGCACAATAGGGCAACTATAGATAACAATAATTATTGTATATTTCAAAATAAGTAGAAAAGAAGAATTGTAATGTTCCCAATACAAAGAAAAGATATATGTTTGAGGTGATGGCTATCCCAGTTACCCTGATTTGATCATTACACATTGTATGCTTATATCAAAATATCACATGTACCTCATAAATATATACAACTATTATGTATCCATACAAGTTAAAAAGGAAAAAGGAAAAAATAATAAATCAATGAAAAACAGCAGATTTTTAAATATTGAGAAAATGACAACATGGTATCGTTTTAACTCACAAGATTCTCTCAGGTCTTAGCTTGTTCAGAAAAAAAAAACCTGTTTCCTTTTTGGTATTGTGTTTCATTATTTGAGCACAGTGTCAGTAAATAGAAAACAGGCTATCTAGTGAGATGTTGACTATTACTTTATATAGCAGGAAAATATAAGTGAATTAATATAGGTTATTTTCTCAGGATTAATATAATCAGTATTTCCTATTTTTATATCCTTCAAAACTAGATCTTAATGAGAGAAAAATGTGTTTGTACTTGACTGATGAAGGGAAAAAATGCACATGAGGTAATAATTCTGGAAAGAGATTGTTTTAATGAGACCACCTTATTCAGAGAACTGTGCTTACACATAAATCCATTATGCTAAGTCAAAGGTTTCAAACTTTGGGGATTCGAAATATAGACTGAAAAGTCATTTCATTCCAGGTCCCTGGACTTCAACTCTATTTGGTAGATCATTAAATAAATACCACTGGTTGTAACATGGATAGAAATAATGTTAATGAACCCTATTCAGTCCATCTTTATTCATAATAGGATATTTTTTGAGCATCTACTATGTGTAATGAATATAGTTT
The DNA here is from genome assembly GCA_004027715.1 of Plecturocebus donacophilus. Lineage (NCBI taxonomy): Eukaryota > Metazoa > Chordata > Mammalia > Primates > Pitheciidae > Plecturocebus > Plecturocebus donacophilus. Next base: position 43,086 of record PVKP010009707.1, read on the forward strand.
ACAAAATTACAAAGTGTGGTGTATGCTCTACTGATAATTCTGTAATGACTACTTCACGCCTAATTCCTTATGCATACTGATAACTAAAATAGAACACTAAAATATCCCTTGACCAAGTAATAAGATGGTCCAAGCAATGTATTCTGCATATAAACCATAGTGTAAAACACTTTTCGGGTAGAAAAACTGTTTTTTGATAGCAGTTAGGTTTAGACGTATGAATGTTGCTAGTGAAATATTATGTAGATGGGAACAGAGATTCTGTGGTATATTTTGTGAAAATGAGTTTTTTAAACATTAGTGGGACTTCTGTACTTAGAAATTAGAATTTTTATGTGGCAGGTCAACCTTGTACACAGTCACATTTGATCATATTCTCTTGCCAAAAACTGTAAGCATTAAATATGTGGGTAAAACTAATCCTTTCAAATATGAGATAGGTGTAAGAATATGCAAGTATTAATATTCCTCACTATGAATTTTCCTTTGGGGTATACTCTGGCATGAAAATAATTTTCCTGAAAAATAAATGTCACTGTTGCTTAGTCCTGTTGAATTTCAAAATTATTTTATACTCATTGAATTTATAACCTTGACTTTCATAGAGATCCTCTGGGTTTACTTTTTATCATAGGGAAAGAAAGAAAAAGTATTGCTACAGGCTTGCTAATTAAAATCCTTCAATATGCAAGTGTAGATGAGAATGATTTAAAATCTTAGTCAATTATAAGGGCATCTACTTCAAAATCTGCTTTAAAATAGGGTCTATATAGACATTCAAATGTTTAAAGCTTATTTATCTGAAAGCCTGGAATCTCAGATTTGCATATGTGAAATATGCATGCCATGAGACTTACTCCCACCTAATTTCTAGTTTTCCTCTTTTTATTTGCAAGCAAATGAAAGCATTTTGTGACTCAGTTTCTCTGTGAAATTAATAGTGTTGTGACTTCTTTTTAATCCTTTATTTAGCTTTTACTGTGTATCTAATAGTGAATTAGTAATCAAAACTCCTTAGAAATGACTGCAAAATTAAAATTATGTTTGGGGATTAGTCTTTTAACAGTATTTATTGGAGTATCTTTTTTTCAACTCCAGAAGGATCTTTTCTGATGACTCTCAGATTTTATTGACAATAAGTATTGTCTCTTATCAATGAACTATTACTGGAGGAATTCAAAGTCATTCTACTATTAAACTGAAATATAAATATAAAATTGAGAGAGACAGAGAGAGAGAGAGAAATAATCAAGGAAACGAGGTTCTAAAAGAGCCTGTAGACCAGGGGAGAAAGCGGCTGGAAATGAAGACTATTTCTTATATAGGCAAATGAATGCCTTTTTCAGGTTAATATGAAGAATGAAGAAAAAAATATGGGAATGCATCCTGACACATTCGTAGGAAACTGAAAGAGTCTCACCTATTTCTTGCTATTTTTTTCTGTGAAGGAAGATGTAAGGTTCTTAGAAGTTTGAAAATAGTGGAGGTTTAAAAGAGCTATCTGTGGAATCAGTGAGAAGAAAACTCAAAAGAATGACCAAGCAGTGTGAGAAACTGGTTGAAGATAGAGTACGTATTAAAGTGTCTCCAGTGTGGTATCGGTGTTTTCTTCATCTCTGCTTGGCAGCCCCATCTTAAGAACAGAGAAGGAAGACAGTTGGACCAATCTCAGTCTGAAGTTTTTCCAGCCTGGGATGGCAGAACATTGGGAACAAGGCCATCAACCAAATTGGCAAGAGAGTGGTTAAAGTAATGAACCAGGGAGGCTAAGATGATTAGGAAAATAACCATTTTTGCATGAGCAAAGGCATAACTGTTATTGGAGAAGATGGAGTAATCTGTGTAGACAGAATTTAAGACAGAAGAGATGGGAGGGTAGGAGGAACAATAAGTTTGGTAGGCAGTCCTAAGTCTTCACTGTACACTGGAATCACCTGAGTGTGTTTACAAACTACCCTTTGCTGGGTCCTATCCTCTGAGATTCAGGTAGAATTGGTCTATGGTTCATCCTGGGGAATGGACTTATATTTTACAAACAAGGTTGAAAACCATTGTTTAAAGCCTTTCATAAAGAATGTTTTTGTTTTTTTGTTTTGTTTTGTTTTGTTTTTAAAGTGTGTTGGCGTTTTATTATAAAGGCAATGGAGAATTAGCAAAGGTTTAAAAAAAGGAGAAATAAAAGTTATTTTGTATTTTACAAAATAGTTTTTCTTTCCCTCAGAGTAATTGACAGATACTAAAACAGAACAATTAAAAAAAAAGAAAGGAAGACTTGTGGAGAGAATATGGCAGTATTCTGAGTCAGAAATGGTGAGATCTTGAACTAGGGACTGACAAAGGAGTTGTAGAATAGGGGACTTATTTTTTTATTTCAATATAAGGATTTATGGCACATATTAATGCTTGTGTAGAATGCTGGAGGAGGGGCTGATAACTGGAGATATTTATTTTGGATAATTATTTAGTTTTTCAATTGTTGTATAAAAAAATACCACAGATGGCTGGGTACGGTGGCTCAAGCCTATAATCCCAGCACTTTGGGAGGCTGAGGCAGGTGGATCATGAGGTCAAGAGATCGAGAC
>PVKP010009707.1:45767-67404 GCA_004027715.1 Plecturocebus donacophilus
TCATGGCCAACATGGTGAAACCCCATCTCTACTAAAAATACAAAAATTAGCTGGATGTGGTGGTACGCACCTGTAGTCTCAGCTACTCGGGAGGCTGAGGCAGGAGAATTGCTTGAACCTGGCAGTGAGCTGAGATTGAGCCACTGCACTCCAGCCTGGGCAACAGAGTGAGATTCCATCTCAAAAAAAAAAAAAAAGTACCGCACACTTCACATCTCAAAACAACCTTTATTATCTCACAGTTTACATGAGTCAGAAGTTCAGGCACAGCTTCTCTGGATTCTGTGCTTAAGGGTTTCACTTGGCTAAAATAAAGGTGTGAGCTAGGGTTGAGATCTCAGCAGAGGCTTGGCTGGGGAAAGCTCCTCTTCTGAACTCCCTCATGTTTTTTTGCAGAATTTATCTCCATGCAGCTGTGGGGCTGAAGGCCCTGTGTTCCTGCTAGCTTACAGCAAGGAGCTCCCCTCAGGTCCTAGAGGCTGCTTGTGGTTTCCTGCCATGTGACCACACCATCAGCATTTCATCGCATGGCTATTTTCTTTTCAAGGCCAGCAGGAGAATCTCTCTCTCTACACAAAAGTCCCTCTTGTAAGGGTTTTCACCTAGTTAACCCAAGCTTACCCAGTATATGTCAACCTGACTAACTGATACGGTATATTAATCATATCTGCAAATCCTCTTCCCCTTTGTCATATGCCATAAAACTATTAATGGGAAGGAAATTCTGTCACATTCACAGTTCCTTCCCACACTAAGCAGAAGAGATTATACAGGCATGTATAACAGGATACAAGATCAAATGATTTTGCAGTTAATTGGTACAGGAATACAAGAGAAGTCAAATTTTTTAGGGAATTGATGGCCTCAGTTTTAGACATGTTGAAATTTCAGTAAATTGGGCATCAAATTAGAGGGTAAGTGTATAGAATTTGGTGGAGAGATCTGCACTGGAAGTATGTATTTGGTAGTGATTATTAGAGTTGATAGTTAAAACAGTGAGATTATCCAGAGAAAGACTGTAACAAGAAGTGGGCTGAAGACCCAAAACAAGGCCAAATAGAGCTAGAACTTCTAGAGCTGTACCTCAACCCACATCTCTTGGTTTCAGTGCAATATCCCATTATACAACTTTTTGCTATTCTTCTGCTGTTTTATATCAATAATATTCCACTCTTCCTAATCTATCGTCCACTGTCTGTCCTCTTCTCATCCCCAAGTCACATTACAGAATCAACATCTTTTTAAGTGACAGTCTTGCAGATCATAGATCTTTAAGAAGAAATGGACTCTTTTATGATCCTTGTTCTAAACAATGAATCATAGGAATTATAGGATGGGAAACACAAGGCCCAGTGACAGGAGGTGCACCATCTTTAGCCCTGAACTACTTCATTCCTTCTTACCAAAAACCAGAACTGTGTACTTTTTCCTGTTCCTTTCATCTTAAAATTGCCTACAAAGTAAACAAAGTGTCACAAATTTGAATGCAGATGTCATATTTATTTATTTATTCAAACTTTGATGTGTTTATCTGAGTACAAACTTATTGAACCTACTAGAGCAATATTGTTGAATAATCCAAACTGTGATCATGGAACTAGAAAGTGAATTTGATCAGTACATTTTAATCAGGCTTTCCTCTCTTCTGTTAAATCTTTTTCTGTCAGGTTATATTCAAGAAAAATGTATCATTCCCTGCCCATTTGATTGCAAGTTAAGCGATTGGTCTAGTTGGGGGTCTTGCAGTTCGTCTTGCGGAATTGGAGTGAGAATTCGATCCAAATGGCTCAAAGAAAAACCTTACAATGGAGGACGACCATGTCCGAAACTGGATCTCAAGAATCGGGTAAAGTGCATGAAGCAACAATAAAAAGCTAAAAAAGCTATCCTCATAATTATTTCCCATTGAAATTGAAATCATTCTCTTATTACCAGGAGCTTATAAAAAGTTATCACAATCTCAGAAGAAGGGTTAAGAGGGCCAAAATTAAAATAACAAAATTAGTAATCGAAGCTTTGCCCACTTTTGGATAATGCTGAGACAAACTTGGTATTCTTCTCAGTAGTAATATTTACAAAATCAAATCTAATTGATTTTTAAATGATCTTAAGCTATAATTTGGTATTTTAAAAGTTGGCTATATATATGTATATATATGAGATATATATATATATACATATATATATATATATATATATACACACACATATGTTTAAATATAAGTAATAATGTTGGGAGAGTATCAGTTATTTCATGGCAATATGATTAATGGTCTTAACCATCAGCTCCAAAAATAGTGTTCTGTTTTTCTTTCACCTAACACTTTATCCTAATGTTTTTCATTTTCAATCTTGCCACATCTTCCACAACTCTGTAAGTCTCTTTTGAACTATTTCTCTACCTGTTTTCTCCAAAATAGTAGATATTTTCATAAATAAAACCATGATAGATCCCTTTCCATATACATGTCTAATGAAATTGCCATTCTAAGCAATCCAAGTTGATTAGAGTATTTCAGTTGGCTTTGTACATGTAACAGAGTCTATGATTTCGTTAAGAATTATAGTAAAGAACTCAAATTTCTCCCATGATTGCATACTGATGATTAGATTAGGACTGATATTTTATTAATCAATTGACTAGGCAGAGTACAAGATGATTTTGCTTAAAAGTTTTTTTTTTTTTTTTTTTAGACAGATAAAGTGTATCTCATATGAGTAGGTAGATCCTCTGTAATTGGGAAACTTAACAGAATAGCTACACATGCTTCTATTACTAATTCTAGTGTATGATTTCTATCCTCTCAATTCCATTTAGACTCTATACATGTTGTTTAATGTAAGGAAAATTTCATATGTCTTTTCTTAATTAATTTTAATAACAGGTCAAGTACTGCTTAGACTTGAATATCATGTGTCAATTCAAGACCATTGTCTTTAGATAATGTTTTCTTAAGGTTTTGTAAAAGACATATAACTCACTGAAATTTAAAAAAATTATTTCAACATGATATGGTTAAGTTCTAAAACAGAGCATAGTTATTATCCTAGTCTTGATTTTAAAGGTTATGTGGTAAAATAATGACTATAGCTTATTCTCTTAAAGAAGATATGTATCTTTTAGGGAAAACAAAGCAGAGGATTATAAAATTAACATAAAGATTGAAAAAACCTCACGAGATTTTGGTGAAAGGAGGAGTAAAATATGATTAATGAAAACAGGGGGGAAATAATGAAAGCAGACATAGTCTGAAGAGATAAGCCTTACAAAGAAAGAAATAATACAGGTTTATGGTCAGGAGGGAGACTTTTAGGGAAATATTCTGTATAAAGACTATTTGTCCATCCCTGGGGAATTTTCTGGGCATTTAAAATGGAAAAGAACTACTAAGCACTTATAGTTATAAATAATGTATGTTAATTCTTTTTATATTTTCCTCAAAACCATCAATGAAAGCTAAACCTTTATAATGCTAGTGTTAAACACTCATTTTAATATGCTAATTTTATGAACTAGGAAATTATCAAGGGAATGAAAGGATTTTATTTGAACTCTGACTTTAAGACTTTATTCTCAGTATGTGAAGGCAAATGTATAGATACATGTCTATAACATTTGAGAGTAAGAAAGATAAGAATATCTCAGTTTAAGAAGGGATGACACTACAGTATTTGGGTGCCTGTTGTGACTTAAAGGAAACTTGTTCTAAACAATTCATTAACATATAGCACTTCTACTTTTGGGAAGGAGTACAAGCTAGAAATTAAATCCAAGTTCAAAATTAATTAAATAAATTCAATAAGTGAAGGTAGGTCTGTCTGTAGAGGGTATATCTAACTTTTGAGTTCCAGAAGGCAATTGCAACCTTCCAAAGACATTTTTTTTTTTGATTCTCAGAAATTAATCCTGAGTTTTAATAATCAGAAATAGAATTTAGTTTGGCTTTTATTTTGTTATAAAGAGATTTCATATATGAAACATGTATGTGGCTAAATTAAGAATTTCACCCCAATCCATACTTTGTATCTTTAAAAAAAGTTTATTTATTGTAAATTGACAATTTGGGGGGTACAAAATGATGTTTAATTTATGAATACAGTATGGAATAATTAAGCCAGGCTAGTTAGCATATCCATTACCTCAAATACTTTTTTTCTCTGCTGAGAACATTTGAAATTTACTTTCTTAGCAATTTTGAAGTGTACAATACACTATTAACTACATTTGCCATGCTATGCCATACATTTCAATTAAAAATAAAATGTTTCTCCTGTCAGTTTTTGTGCTCTTTGAGCATCATCTCCTCTTCCCTCCACTTCCAACCGCTGATAACCACCATTGTACTCTGTTTCTATGAACTCGATAGTTTCAGATTCCACATGTAAGTGAAAACGTGCAGTATTTTTCCTTTTGTGCCTGGCTTATTTCACTTACCATAAAGTTTCCAGTTTTATCTATGTTGTCTCAAATGATAGGGTTTCTTTCTTTTTAAGATTAAATAGTATCCCATTTTCTTTATCCACTCATCTGTTGATATAACTTAGGTGGAGTCCATAATTTGGCTGTTGTGAATAGTGTTGTAATGATTATGGGAGTGTAGACATCTCTTCAACATACTGACTTCAAATTTTTGGAGTAAATGCCTAGAAATAGGATTGCTAGATCATATAATTCTATTTTTAAGTTTTTTGAGGAACTGCCATATAATTTTCCATAATGACTTTACTAATTTACATTTGTACCAATTGTGTATAAGTAATCCCTTTTCTCCACACATACTTTATATCTTTTCATAAGTTAATTGATCAGGACAATAAATAATAAGTCCTCTCTTTCACTCATAAGTCTTTGAATGGCAAGGGTAAATTATACAGTGAAAAATCCTAAATTTAAAAGAAATCCTCTTCAGAGCCATTCTTTCTGTCTGTCTGTCTATGTATGTATATATGTATGTATCTATCTATCTATCTGTCTATCTGTGTGTATTTGTGGAAAGATCTCTGTGGTGACTTCATTATATATTTGTTCTTATGTATAGTAGAATCCCATGTGTATCTTATACTGTATGGAGAGCTTTGTTTGAAGTTATTCATATTTTCTTAATTCATCTGACAGTAAATTGAGTTGTCAGCAATTTTCATTTTTAAAAAAATACTCCCCAGCTTCTGTTATTTATGGCAATTCTTTAGAGGAGGCCACTATTTGTTTCTCTAAGCTAGGCATATGGTATATTTAGAGTTACACTGACTGAGGCTTTTTTATAAAGTTCAATTTTACTGCTAGCTTTAGGTTATTCATCTCCTGTCCAATTTGTTTTAGTTTTCAATTTACTTTCCAATTTTGGAACCAGATTAATACCCTATTGCATTTTTACTCATAAGTAAGAGCTTAAAAAAAATAACCAAATTATAACATTAAGAGAGGAACACATCTTTAGTATATGGGCATGAGGAAGATATATTATGTGTCAGATTGAGCCTAACATACTCTTCATAAAAATATTGAATTTTCATGTATGTTTGTTTTTATGTAAATGTCAGTATACCTGTATATACTTATTCATTCTCCTCCACTACTTCTCTTTAGAATGTGAGGTCTTTTTGAGGGCAAGGGCTGTCTTTCTGCGTTTGCAACTCATTTTGGCCCCTGTACATTATCTTGTGGGTTGTCAAATTGTATTCACTGGAAGCCTTATTTGAAAAGTAGCCTTCTCTCTGGTAAGTGGTGCCTAGGTCCACATAAATGAACAAATATGTTTTAACTTTGGTCTCTTATGCTGTGATTTGTCATTAGAATTCCCCAAAATGTGAGCACTTCTAGAGGAAGGCGATCAGAATCTCCAAATTATTATTGCCCAAAGAGTATTTCAAGATTTTCCTGGAACATCTTGGGTGTTTCATTCCCCATTACAATCTAACACAGCAATATAAATGGAAAGGTTGCTATTATTTACACAAGCTCCTCATAAATCGGTCTGAATCTGTTAGTGAAATCAATATTTATCATCTTTCATAAAAAGCCTTCTTTTTAAACCAAAACCTATCACCATGGTAGCTCTTTCTCTAGAAGTGCCTAAATGACAGAAATACTTGAGTAACTTTCTGCTAAGCCTATTTGTGATGCTAAATAGTTTGAGCATGCAGCTTGTCCAAAGATCTTATCAAGGCATAAAATATCTTCTAAATACTTTATTGTATTATCAAGTCAGTTAGCTAATAATGCCCTTGACCCTGCTTTGCATATTAAAATATATAATAGATTTTAATTTTTCGCAGTCTTTAATGTGTTGAGTGGATTTAAGTGTACTTATGCTATTTATTTTTTGATACATATTTTTTTAAATGTTGCCTAATAGAAGATGAAGTATGAGGACATTAAAGCCCCATTGGACTTACATTCCCCTTTATAAGTTCTTTACACAGTTGAAACCAAGGGAATTCCAGAAAGCTATATTTTGTTTATTAATTGCAAAGTACTTTGTTCAGTTTGTTTGAATAAAAATTTTGTATCAAGATTAATTGCCTGTACTTTTTATAAGTACATGCTATTTAAATGCATTTATGAAAGCATTTTTATATTGTTTGCAACTGAATGAAAGAATATAAATTAAATATGTGTATTTTCTAGAAACAATTGCAATTTTAAAGGTGTGTCTTCTCCCCAAAGAGAGGTGTTCTAAATTTGGAATTGAATAATATAGTAAGTTTTATTTTTCATAGCAGGGTAATGTGTGTTTAAGAATTTCTTGTTTCTAGAGATATACAAGTATATTTTAGGATGAAGATGACTTTGGCTGAGAAAGTTTCTATGGAGAAATGGCTTATGCTCATTTTGATACTGCTTTATTAACTATACTAGCAGGATGTTAGAATGTGAAAATAAGATAACTGTCATTCTATTACAATATTTGTTTACCCAGAAATATATGGCTATGCTTCAGATTTAATTTGGTTTAATCAGTCTTGGCCTCTTGCATCCTTTCGACCAGCCCAACTCTCTGATCCTGACCTAGACCTAATCATTCCTGGCAGACTGCTGCTCACTTTGGACTTAGAACTTTGGCAGGAGCCTCAGACTTTACTGGAGCAAGAAGTCTTTTTTCCTGGGTATTCATATGGAAGGCAGTCCAAACTGATCCACGACTGAGCACATTCAGGTGTACTGTTCTTACTTGTGGAGGGGAGGTTGGATTTTTTTTACCTTGGATAAGAACTTGTTTTAAATATGAAACATCGCATGCCATATAATTAAGGGCTGCAGAGTGATTTATTCCCAGAGTTATTTGGGAGGATTTAATTTAGAAGGTGAAACCCCTAAAACATTTTACCTCTCTCTGACATAGTAATAATCTCAAAGCCCAGGTATGCACCCTATCTTGGATGTGGCATAAAATGCCTCATATAAGCTGGTGTTCTTCCTCTTGTGTCTTTTATGCCGGTCAGCTAACCCGGACTCTGTGCTCTCAAGTTGTTACGTTGCACTAATTGAGCTGAAAGGAACTCAGAGGACAGGCAATTTTTCTTTTCTGTTCTTACCCTGTCGCCATTTTCAAGAAAAATTGTTTTTTCTCCTCAAGAGATTCGTCTCCCCCAGCATTTGTATCCACACACACCCTATTGTAGATCATCGCAAAGTACTACCCCTCAGGCTTGTTAAATCTTTTGAAACTTTGATCATTATTCTTGAGAGCTGTCAGAATCAATCATGAGAAGCAATTTTCCTATATCTGTTGTCCACTTAGTGTTATATTTTACTATATTTTTTAATACTGGGTATTGCTACTCTGTATGCATCCAAACTCACTTTTAGGTGTTCTTCAAGATATTTGCTATGTACCTCTAGAATGTTCTCTTATAGGCTGGCTTGGCAAATGTCCCTAAGGCTGCCCTTGGGCAGGGTTGTCAGAGTTGGCTGGAGACAGCTATAAAATTGTGAAGCTGGCAAATATTGTCAAATTTTGCCATTGGAAATCTTTCACTATCCTCCCATATCTCATATTATCCTTAGTCCCTTAACTCCTAAAGCCCTGAAATATTAGATAACATTAGCTTCAACAGGAAAATTAAATCATCTGTTTGCAACTTTGCAAAACTGTCTCCTTAACCAAGTGCTTCAAGTAGAAGTTCTCAAGTACTTTTCTAGAAAAACATTATAACCTGCTTTTCAAATTTTCTCTGAATCAGTCTGTCATTTAAGCTTTAAATAAAGAATGAAAAGCTCTCCCCTCCTTTCAGTTGTTGAAAGAATAAGGATCTGACTTTAACTGTGTGTGTAAATTTTTTACTAAATGTACAGAGGACCTTAGAAAGGTTGTGGAAAATGGAATTAACAGATAAAAAAATAAATTATATTTTTCAACATAAGCTCCATCCAGGTTAACACACTTCTGTAAATGATGATACTAGCCATTTGGTCCACCCCTAAATAACTGAGGGCTCTGAGAATTTTACCATGTCAATGCAATCAATCATTTTTCACATTATTAGCTAAAGAAAAATGGGTTCCCTTTCAATATTTTTTAAGATTCGAAAACAAAAAAAGAAGTTAGAGGAATCAAATCAGGACTGCAAGTGGATGCCTAATAATTTCTGAAAACATTCACAAAATTGCTCTTTCATGAAAGGAATAAGGAGGAACATTGTTGTGATAAAGAAGGAGACTCTGGTGAAGGTTTCCTAGGGGTCTTTCTGCTAAAGTTTTATTAGCTTTCTCAAAACACTCTCACAATAAGTGGATGCGATCATTCTTTGAACCTCCAGGAGTCAACAAACAAAATGCCTTGAGCATTCTGAAAAGCTATTGTTGTGACGTCTTCTTTTGACTGATCTGCTTTTACTTTGACTAGATGGCTTCTTCCTCTTGGTAGCCATTGCTTTGATTGTGCTTTGTCTTCAGGATAATACTGATGAAGCCATGTTTCATCTCCTGTTACATTTCTTTGAAACAATGCATCAGGCATGTGGATCCTACTTTTAAAATTGTCATTGTTAGCTCTGCTTTTGTCTGCAGCTGATCTGGATGCAACAGTTTTGGCACCCATTAAGTGGGAAGTTTGCTCAAGTTTATTTTTTTTTTCAGTCAGAGTTGTATAAGCTGCACCAGTTGAGACATCTATAGTGTTGGCTATTGTTTTTGCTGTTAATCATCAGTCATCTTCAATGCAGATACTCACAAGATAAAATTTTTCCTCAAAAATTTATGTGGATGGTCTGCCCCTGTGGGCTTCATCTTCGACATTGTCTTATCCCTTCTTAAATTGAGTTATCCATTTGTAAATTGCTAATTTATTTGGGGCATTGTCTCCATAAACTTTTCATAAAAATCAGTGATTACACCATTCTTGTGCCCAAGCTTCCCCATAAATTTGATATTTGTTCTTGCTCTAGTTTTAGCAGAATTCATGTTGCTCTGATAGGGACTCTTTTCGAACTGATATCTTATCTTTCTTAGTGCATCAAACTAGATCCTGTCCAGACATGTTGTAAAAAGTTAATATGAGATTATTTTGGTGTAAAAAATTTTGAAATCTATGTGTACTTTTTTCACCACACACATTTTCCATGAACCTTTTAAGGACCCCTTATACTAGCTAGAAAATTGAATCCAAACTGATGGAGTACAATATCTTTAAAAAATAAATCTAAAAAAATTATAATTTTCTTAAGACCATTTGAGAGTAAGATTCTAAATTGCATGGTAAGTCTCCCATTCTTTAGATTTTTTTCAAGCTTTATTCCGATATTAACATAAAGTAGCAGAAAGCAAGTGACCTATGTATTTTCACATTTTATGCAGAAAAACATTTGTTAAAACATGATTTTATTTTATTTTACATGGCTTAAGATTCAAGATAGAAAGACCAGGTGCGGTGACTCAAGCCTGTAATCCCAGTACTTTGTGAGGCCGAGGCAGGCAGATCACTTGATGTCAGGAGTTTGAGACCAGCCTGGCCAACATGATGAAACCCCATCTCTACTAAAAATACAAAAGTTAACCAGGTGTGGTGATGGACACTTGTAATCCCAGCTACTTGGGAGGCTGAGGCAGGAGGATCACTTGAACCCAGGAAGCAGAGGTTGCAGTGAGCTGAGATCACACCATTGTACTCCAGCCTGGGTGACAGAGTGACACTCTATCTTAAAAAAAAAAGATTCGAGATAAAAATAATCTCTCTGAGGAGCCTACCTAAGTCTTTTGAAATCTAGAGTTTATTGATCGTAACCATTATTGGTCATAAGAATGAAAAAAATACTGGGATTGGGAGGAGACTGTTATGAAAACAATTTCTCAGGCATCTGCTCTAGAATCTGTAGTTTGGTACACTTAGAGTGGATCAAGGAATGTGTATGTGTTAAAACAAAAATGGTTTATTTTTGCTTGTTCTTCTGATCAGGCAGGTTTGTGAATACTACCAGGGTTAAATTTCTTGCCCAGTGAAACCATCATTTCTTCTGAAGTCAACTATGGAAAAACTTTTCTCTGCAATCGACTTAGCCTACCCTTTCTAATTCAAACAATGAAAGCCAACAGTACTTGTTTGCATAATCCCATACTCAAAGCAAATCTGTGAGGACCTTTCCATTTTACAGAAGAGGAGACTAAGGTTTAGAGGATGTAATAGCTTCTCCAGTGTCACCCGCTGGTATATTAAGTGGTTAAGACTCAATTAGTTCTATTTTCAAATTGAACTTTTCTGAGTCTCCATTTCATATAGGTATAACTGTGACAACGATTTTATAAGCATATCTGGGTTATTAAATAAGCTAAAATGAATATAAACTTCTTATCTCATTGTTTGACACATAGTAAGTACTTGATAAATATTAAGTATGAACATTTTTCCTTGGTCTGTAACATATAGTATTTGTTTCCACATCAGTTTACTTTTATCATATTGCCCTTTCAAAATAAGTTAGGCAGATTGCTCCTCTTTTTGTATTTATCTCCTGGAGCATTTGGAGTCAAATATTTTCATTGTAATGATTCAGCTTTGATGCATAGTAAAAGCTATTGACACTGCTTCCTGTATGGAGGCAGTCTGTTTTCATTTTATTTCTAAATACTTTATTTGGCATAGCATTTTTTTCCCTAATGAGAAAAAGTAATATAACTTTTAAATAACTTCTTATGAATGTGTAATTCTTTGACCCCTTTTGTATATTTATAAGAAAGAGTGCATACAGAAAGGTGCACAAATCATTAGATACACAACTCTGAATTTTCACAAAGTAAACATTCTCACTAACTTACTACCCAGGTCAAGAAGTAACATAACATCAATATATCAGATGACCCCTCTGTTTCCTAAATCCTTCACTGCCACATTCCTCTCACCCAATATAACTACTATTCAGATTTCTAACATTATAGATTAGTTTTATAACTGAGGAAAACAACTTTGTGTAAGTGGAATTTTGCATTATGTACTCTTTCATGTCTACCTTTTTCTACTTAATATTATTTTCCATGTTGTCATATGTAGCAATATTTTGTAGATTTTTTAGTGCCTTATTTCATTGTATAAACTTCATTATTTTATTGCATATACCACATTTGTCATTTCATTGTTGATGGGCATTTGAGTTATTTCAAGTTTGGGGCTATTACAAATAACACTATGACCATCCTTGTATAAGCCTTTTTTTTTTTTTTTTTTTTTTGAGATGAAGATTCACTCTTGTTGCCCAGACTAGAGTGCAATGGCATGATATCAGCTTACTGCAACCTCTGCCTCCTGGGTTCAAGTGATTCTCCTGCCTCAGCCTCACAAGTAGCTGGAATTACAGGCATATGCCACCATACCTGGCTAGTTTTGTATTTTTAGTAGAGTTGAGATTTCTCCATGATGGTCAGGCTAGTCTCGAACTCCTGACCTCAGGTGATCTGCCTGCCTCAGCCTCCCAAACTGCTGGGATTATAGGCATGAGCCACCTCGACCAGCGTTCTTGTATAAGTCTATTAATACACATATGTATGCATTTGTGTTCAGTACATACCTTAGGGTAGACTTCCTAGATCGTAGGATATGTATATATTCAATTTCAGTAAGCAATTGGCATTTCATCTTAACTTGTAAACTATCACAGGTCTTCCTAAATATAATTTTAGATAATGACTTAACATATGACCTGACACCATGCCATGAAAAGAGGTGTAAAAGCCATATGGATGCAATAAATTTTTATCTCAACTCTTCTCATCACAGCATATCCTCATCACAGCATATTGCTCATCACAGAATATCTGCTCACAGCAGATATTCTCATCACAGCATATTGCTGCCTGTACCTGAGTCATATATCTTGTCCCAAATGGAAAAAGTACATGAACACTACCTTCCCATTGGGCTCTACTCACCACACTCCAAAATAACCATCATAACCATCATGTTTCCTCTGTCTCTTATCTCCTTCCCTCCTCTTTAATCTATTCTTCATACAGAAAACTTCATGAATAATTTTCAACATCAGAAATCTGATATGCCTTAAAAATTTTCAAAGCTGGTCAGGGGTGGTGGCTCATGCCTGTAATCCCAGCACTTTGAGAGGCCAAGGTGGGCTGATCACGAGATCAGGAGTTCAAAATCAGACTGACCAACATGGTGAAACCCTGTCTCTACTAAAAATACAAACATTAGCCTGGTGTGGTGGCACGCACATGTAATCCCAGCTACTCAGGAGGCTGAAGCAGGAGAATCGCTTGAATCCAAGAGGCAGAGGTTGCAGTGAGCTGAGATCGTAACACATTGCACTCCAGCCTGGGCAGCAGAGAGATACTCCAAGTCAAAAAAAAAAAAAAAAATCAAAGCTTCTTGTTGCCTTTGAGATAACATAAAAACTATACGGTATAATTTTTAAAATATTTTATGACCCCTCCTCAATAATACTTTTCTGAGCCAGAAACATGCTGAAATAAACATGCTCAGGTAAACTGCTGAAGAGTAAGAAGGAAGGGGCCACTTGTGTCCTTCTATCAGCCCTCATCCAGTCTGTCTCATAAAGAGTGTGAAAGTTTTATGTACCCAGGATGATCATATGAATCAACTGATTGATATCAAATATAGTGTCTCTTAATAGAACTTGTCTTTCAACTTACTTTGCAAGTCACCAGAGATTCTTTAATGAAATTACATATAGCAGTCTGCCTTTGTCTGCAGTTTTGCTTTCCGTGATTTCAATTACTAGCAGTTAATATTAAATAAAAAAATTCCAGAAATAAATAACTCATAAGTTTTAAATTGTGCAGCATCCTGAATAGGAGGATGAAATCTCATGCCACCTCTCTGTGTCCTGCTTGAGACGTGAAATATCTCTTTGTCCAGCATCTCCATGCTGTATACTCTATTTACCAGCTAGTCACTTAGTAGTCTTCTTGCTTATCAGATTGAGAAAGAAAAAGAAAGATTCTTTATCTGAGAAATGTGAGCTTCTTTAAGTTATAAAAGCTCACAGAGGCATTTAAAATGTAATGGCATTCACTCACTGCCTCTTGAGCTAAATAATTATCTTTGAAGCCACTTGCTCTGCAGGCTCTGGCCTAACTGAGGCCAAGTAGCCATCAAATGCTGGGCATGCTAGTTCACCAGCACACAGCCAGTCACAAGCCAATGCTATTTCTAGAAGTCAATAAGAATTCCTGACAAACAACTTTTATAATTGCTCCCTCTCCTGATTTCTCTTTTAAAAACAAACATAAGAAACCTTAAGCCTCTCCTTTGTTCTTCAGAGCACTCTGCAAGGCAACCTGTAAGTGTGTTTCAGGCTGCAGTCCTCAACTTTGGCCCAAATAAACTCTCTGTATTAATTTAGCCTCAGCTTCTTCCTTTTAAGTTGACAAGATTGGCTGTCGTGGTAATGCAGTGCCTGTGTTCAAATAACCCGTATTTTACTTAAAAATGGCTCAAAAGTGCAAGAATAGTGATGCTCACAATTCATATATGCCAAAGAGAAGCCATAAAGTGCTTCTTTAAGTGAATAGGTAAAAATTCTCAACTTAATAAAGAAAGAAAAAAGTTGTGTGCTGAGGTTGCTAAGATCTATGGTAAGAGTAAATCTGTCAAATTGTGAAGAAGGAAAGCAAGTCCGTGCATAGTCATATAGGGTTTGGTACTCTCTGCAGTTTCAGGCATCCACTGGGGCTCTTGGAATGTATCCCCATGGGGAAGGGGCACAGTACAGTATTTGAGCTTTCTCTAATGCCCTTTTCTGGGAACTACTCATCAAATTCCTTCTATGTTGTATTTAAAATCATGTTCAATTGTCATGTAAATAAAGGCAGCTCACAAATCAAGAGACAGCAAGGACCATGTAGCATAAGCCAAGGGGCAGCTATAACACAGACAGAAATTGTGGTTGTTTTTCTCTGTTTTCAGGGCAAGAAGATACAACTGTATTGAACTAATAGTTGGTCCAAAATTTTATATTTTGCTCATTTAAAGGAACATTTCACACTTCCATCCATGTATTTTTATGCCATATTTTAAAGTCTTGTTCAGATTCAACTGCTTTTTTTTTTCTTTTCTTCTGGGAGTCTGGAACAAATTCAACTTTTTATTCTGTCCTACTTGACAACCTATTTAATATAACATCCTACCCCTACACCCCATCACTACCCCCATTTACCCTTCTGTGGCTTTTCTTTTTCTACTATCATCCAAAAGACCACCAGGATGGCTAAATAATAGCTAGGAGAGCTTAACTGGCAATATTGGTTATCAGGCCTGGAAGTAAGTCTCCACTGTGGACAAAATATGTTCTCTCTTTGAAGAGAAGAAGGACACATTGGGTTTTATGCCTCAAGGAGTCAGTATCATCCATATTTGACAGGTCTGGGGGAAAAGCTACACCTATTTATGAGGTGAGCTGAGTGCATGAACAACGGATAGACATATATGTAATGAATATCTCATCTTCACTTTTAGCATTAAAATGAGGTGGAATTTGGCACTTTATGTCAAAAAGTAATCTGTAAGGCACAAAGACAACTTGTGCACAGCCTCTATACGCTGACTAAAACTGGCTTAAAGTCTGCAGTAGCTTATCAGAAAACAATGTTTGTAAGGCTGATACTCTGTCCAATTAGAGTTGCAGGTCTGGTATGTAAATCAGAGCTGATAGCTCCTATGGTTGGGAGGTTTAGCCCATAGGAATATAGATATTCGTCATGCCAGGCAGACACTGAATCCCTAACTTGTAGGTAACTATTTTTTTAACCTCTCGGTCCATCATAATTGATAAGAAATCATAATTGATTTCTCATATCACACTACAATATGATTTCCTCATTTACTTCTTGGTTTTAATGTTTGACTGTCCCTCCCTGACACCCCCAAAACATACTACTTAGTTCCCACGAGTGCCTTAAAAACTGCTCACATTATTATTTTAGGTTGGGTTCTCTAGAAAAGAGCAGGAATCAAGAGCGAGGGTTTCATTTTTAAGTGCCAGCAACACCATTAGGAAAGTGAGTAAGAAGTGTTACAAAGAAAAGAAGCAGCCAAGAGAGATACATGATTAAGCCAGGTACCGTAGTGGCCACGGAAATTTAAGCTTATGGGTAACTCTGGGAGGCTGTGCAGAACACATGCCTCAGATTTATCTCACCTGAAGGGCCAGGGAGCTGGAATATTCATAAGGAAATTTCTGAGAGTCCCTGGTGGAGGGAATGTTAAGTCTTGGCACTTTGTATTAAGCATAAGCAGTCTTCTGTTCTGGGAGAAACCCTTAGGCATAGAAATACAGATGCCAGCAGTTGGAATTTGGCCAGAGCGCAGTGAAAAGTTGCTACTAGTATTATCCCCATATTGAAGAGCTGCTCAATTGGCTTAACTGGCTTTTTAACTGAGGATAGTATGTGGTCTATGCTATCCTTATCAAACCCAGAAATACACTTTATTTCCAATAAAAGGATACTTTATAAGAGCCCACTGGTCGATTAGATGCGTAGCTTGAGTTGCTTGTGTTTGGAGCAAAATAGGTATAAAATCATTTTTCTGTGTAGTCTAATATGGTCTCTCCTGAGACTGATTCCTCACCCTTTATGAATGCTGGATCAAGGTTATTTCCAAGAGTGAATCTGGGTGTAGAGCCCAAAGCATGTCCCAATTTATGAGAGAGAAATAAGGACATCCGAAGACTTCAGAACAACCCTACATGGATCTTTTTTTTCCTCCTTTATGTGCTCTGCTGTATATTAATCCTTTTTTCTACCACTGCTACCAAGTATAGTTTTGTTTGTTTGAAACTAAGAGTAAGCAGGAGGCAGAGTAGGTGGGGAATGGGATATAAGCCCCTTTGATGGCATTCCCCATGCATGAAAAAAAAGAGTACCTGGCGGAACATAACTAAGACATTCCAGTACAATTGGATACTAGAATAGTAGACAGTTCAAGTTGGGAAGAAACCTAAAAATATGTAATCTACTAATCGTCAAACATGGCTGCACATTAGATTTACATGAGAAGATGTATGACCCCTGCTCCTCTTCCTAAACCAATTGAATCAGAATATCTAGTGATATGATCCAACTGTCTATATTTTTATAAATCTCCAGGTGATTCTAATGTGCAGACAGGACTGAGAATTGCTGTCTAAGGCAACCTCTTCATCCTGTAAATGAGGTAACTGGGGCTCAGAAAGGTGATGTGACACCTAATTACTGACTAGAACAGTGGTCCTGACACTTGGTCCATCATTGTTTCTTCTTTGAATATGTCTTCCACCTAAATGAATGCAAGCGCAATAAGACACATCAGTTACATGGGTGTGCACTACATGTTCATTGTTCTTAGAGGCAAACAAGACAGTGGCACTCTGGCTTCATCCTGTAATAGCCCCTTCTGACCATGACTCTCTGAACCACTAATGTCAAGTGGCATTTACCATGAGCAAGTAATCTCTTTTAGAAGATGGTTTAATTGACCTGTAGCTTCCAACAACTTTCTTTGCCTTAGGCGGGGAAGGACCTTACCTGATGGCTGTGTATATACTCCTAAATATGTGGAAAAATAAAATATAAGATATTTCATGGCCCCATGGTTTGGAATGGCCTGATGTTGTGGTAAATATATTTTATTTTGTATTTTTTGATAAATATTGCATGTGAATCCTCATGCTATATAGTTAGAAACATTGTAAGTGTTATGCAGATGGGTAAAATGATATAAGTTTATAGTATGGATGAGAATCTTGTAGCAAACAGTAATTTATTGATAAGCCCCATTAGCTTTCAAAAAGAGAAGTGGTAACAATAAAGTGGAATTCAAGGTAATTGTAAATATTTTGGAAGGCAACTTTAACTCAGTGTACCTGTGCTATTATTTATTCAGGCTTTCATTTATTCAGCCCACACTTATTGAGCTCTACTGTTCAAGGAGTTTCCATTGAGAACTGGCTTTCCAGGAGTTTTGAGTGGGAGGTTGTAAAGTGTGAAGTATTGATAATAATGCTCTGAATCAAGCTCGTCCAACCTGTGGCCCTCATGTGGCCCAGGATAGCTTTGAATGTGGCCCAGCACAAATTTGTAAACTTTCTTAAAACATTATGAGATGGGTTTTTTTGTGAATTTTTTTTTTTTTAGCTCATCAGCTATCATTAATGTTACTGTGTTTTATGTGTGACCCAAGACATATCCTCTTCCAGTGTGGTTTAGGGAAGCCAAAGGTTGTACATGCCTACTCTAGATGCTTATGGCATCCATGCTGTGTTACCTTTTTCAAATGCGCATGAAGCCAGTTTGCACTCAATCGGTAAAATTGCCCCTTCTCCTCTTTATTAGGATGATTTGTAAGTAAAAGAAACCTCAAGCCAAATGGGCTTCAACTGTAAGGAAATGCATTACCACATATAGCAAGAAGTCCAGAGGTTATGGAGGCTTCAGGGTGGGTTGGGTCTGTGGCTCAGCAATGTCATAAAGACAGAGCTTCTTTTCATGTCTCTCTGCTTTGTGATCTTCAGTGTTGGCTTTGTCCTCTGGTTGTTAGCAAGCTAGCCCAGCAGTTTTCAGAGTAGCCTCCTGAGGCAGGAGTGACCAAAAAATAAGAGACTGTTGCTGTTCTGGGAATCTTAGGTACAAAAAAATTCTCCCAGTGCCTCCCCAGCTGCCCCAGAAGCCTTTCCCTCACGCTGCACTGACTGAAGCTGCATGTCATGTCCACTTGCGAACTACTTATTGGAAGAAGTCCTGGGAAGAGCTTGATTTGTTCAAACAAGTGATTTCCAACCTTTTATTCCTTAAACTTCTTGGCACATATAGAAATCTATAATATTTGGCAAACTGGGATACATGTTTGGAACAGCTTAAGGCAGCAGTGAACAATCTGAGGCCCTAGGCTCTATGGGGTGGTGACAGCAATGTCTCAGTCACACCTGGAATGCATCTGCTATACACTGGTGTGAGAGGGCAGGAATTCTTAGACTTTAATATGTACATGAATCATCTGACAGTTGTTGCTTCAGGTCACACTGTGATTGAGTAGGTCTGGAGAAATGAGATAGCCTGTAATTCTAACAGCTTCCAGATGAGGGCAAAGCTGCAGGTCTGCAGATTACACCTTGAGATGCTAGTTGGGAGGTTTTTTTTTTTTGTTTTTTTTTTTTGTTTTTTTTTTTCCATAGGCTGATCACCTAGGGTAGAATGCTTGCTGAAATGTAAATAAGAATGTCCAAGGCCTGGCACCGTGGCTCACACCTGTAATCACAGCATTTTGGGAGGTCGAGGAGTGGGGATCAGGAGGTCAGGAGATCAAGACCATCCTGGCCAACATGGTGAAATCCCATTTCTATTAAAAATACAAAAAAATTTAGCTGGGCGAGGTGGTGCACACCTGTAGTCTCAGCTACTCGGGAGGCTGAGACAAGAGAATTACTTGAACCAGAGAGGTGGAAGTTGCAGTGAGTCAAGATCGCACCACTGCACTCCAAGCTGGCGACAGAGCGAAATTCTGTCTCAAAAAAAAAAAAAAAAGAAAAAAGAGAATGTCCGCTGTATATACTTAATGTTATTGTCTTTTTGATACCTAATTTGATAAAAATATAATCAGTTTTAAATAAAATACTGAGATGGAAAAATTAAGGAACGTTTTAAGTCACACATTAAAAAGTCTTAGATTGGGAAAGATGGCCTATTACTTTCTCTATGAGGATACAAGTTACATTGACCAGGGCTCTTCCTTGACACTTAAGTTTTTGGCAAAGGCATGATGCTATCTTGCAAGCTGTTTTCTGCAAACAGCCTTCCAGTGCCTCACTCAAATGATAAATAAGCAAACCCCAAATCAGATAAGCAATATATGCATGCAGTACATGTTTCTTCTTCTGTTTTTTCTGACCTCTGTAACCATGTAAGCCTTTTTGGGTTATTTATGAATGATTTAAAGGCTTAGTAAAATTATGCACATATTAATGAGGGCTCATAACAATACTAATGAAGAAAACTAAGCCTAATATTTTCTGTAGATTTCTCCAGAATGTTTCGATCCAAGTTAAGCCTTCTGTAGACTATTCAAAACTGGGACACCATTTGGTAATGCATGTAACAATAGCAGCTGGCAGGGAGAAGTAGAGCTGCATATTATTTGCATGAAGGTGAAATAAGAGCCTGTATTTGTGAAAAGAAATCCCAGTGAAAATTGTCATTTAAGGAGATTTGTATACTTAGATTTAGATATACAGTTGCTGTAAAAAGTTTAAAAAGCCCCACAAGGATGATACATTCAGAATAGGTGAGAGTAGAATCTTAGAAAGTGCAAGGCAGTGCGACATCAAACACTTAAAGCTTGGTTTAATATGTACATACCCATCTAGTTATTTGCTAATGTTCTACTGTTTTGCATGTGTCTCTCCTGGTTTGTCCTCTAAACTTGGAAGATGCCAGAAGGCATATGTCTTATCTTCTGTTGTTATCATGAGTCTCCCAGGAGCTGAGCACTCACAACCATATGAGTGAAAGTCCGTGTGCCTTCAAACAAAAAAGAAATGAAAAAAATAAGAGCTTTCAAGACAAATAGATTTGTGTATGTAGTTGGGGGTAGAACTTTTGACATAGGGAAAGTATTACATTCTTGCCTCTGAGTAAATTGAGTTACTGAAGAATAACTAGCATGTATATTTAGATGCTTTATTTTCAGATTCAATTTTCTGCCTTATATGAACTTCTCCATGGTTTCTTTATGGTGTTTGCATTACTTTCTATATCAGTCAGAGCTAGAAACCAGACAGGTAGCATCAAGCCCTGTGAAAAGGAGTAAAAGGGAAAAAGTTCGATTCAGTCCTTTTATTATTATTATTTTTTTGCTTTTTTTTTTTGAAAGAAAAAGAGAGAAAAGAAGAAAGAAAGAGCAAAAGAAAGAAAAAAAAAGAATGAAAGCGAGAAAGAAAAAGGAAGAGAAAGAGGGAGAGAGAACAGGATTCTTGTTTTATTGCCCAGGCTAGAATGCAGTCTAAAAATGGGTATTAAAAACCTCTTTTATGCCAATAATTGTGCTTAACAATGGAGACAGGAAGGAATAGAGGATGAAAATAACAAATAAGCAGCCAACCAATATTTTATTTAAACCTGTGAAATGCTATGCAATTGCTGAGGAGTGATTTACTTCCCATTATGTGGTCACTTTTAAAATAGGTGTAATGTGATTCTGAGAAAAATGTATGTTTTGTGGATTTGGAGTGGAGAGTTCTGTAAATATTTATTAAGTTTACTTGTTCCAGGTCTGAGTTCAAGTCCTGGATATCCTTGTTAATTTTCTATCTCATTGATCTGTCTAATATTGACAGTGTAATGTTACTCCCATTCTTATTGTGTGGGAGTCTAAGTCTCTTTGTAAGTCATGAAGGTGCATATATATTTAGGATCATTAGCTCTTCTTGTTACATTGATCCTTTCACTACCATGTAATGTCCCTCTTTGTTTCTTATGGTCTTTGTTGTATTAAAGTCTGTTTTATCAGAGACGAAAACTGCAGCTTCTGTTTTTTTTTGCTCTCCATTTGGTTGGTAAGTCTTCCTCCATCCCTCTGTTTTGAGCCTTTTATATCCTTGCAAGTGAGATGGGTCTAGATACAGCATACCGATGAGTTTTAGCTTTTTATCCAATTTGCCTGTCTGTGTCTTTTGATTGGGGCATTTAGTCCATTTAATTTTAGGATTAATATTGATATATGTGAGTTTGATACTGCCATTTAATGCTAGCTGCTGTTTTGCCCATTAGTTGATGTAGATTCTTCATTATGGTGATGCTCTTTACCTTTTGGTATGTTTTTGGAATGGCTGATACTGGTTGTTTCTTTCTATGTGTAGTGCTTCTTTCAGAAGCTCTTGTAAAACAGGCCTGGTGGTGATGAAATCTCTGAGTACTTGCTTGTTCGCAAAAAAATTTATTTTTCCTTCACTTATGAAGCTTAGTTTGGCTGAATATGAAATTCTAGGTTGAAAGTTCTTTTTTTTAAGGATGTTGAATGTTGGCCCCCACTCTCTTCTGGCCTGCAGGGTCTCTGCTGAGAGATCTGCTGTGAGTCTGATGGGCTTCCCTTTGTGGGTAACCCGAACCTTCTCTCTGGCTGCCCTTAGCATTTTCTCCTTCATTTCAACCCTGGTGAATCTGACGATTATGTGCCTTGGGGTTGCTCTTCTTGAGGAATAT